>BOPP01000036.1:1638653-1671926 GCA_017312745.1 Gryllus bimaculatus
CCAGCAGCCACCACCCACCACCACCGCACCACCACCACCACCAGCAACCACCACCACCCACCACCACCAGCCACAACCACCACACCACCCACACACCAGCACACCACCAGCACCACCACCAGCACCACCACCACGTTCCACCAGGCACCACTCCACAGCACCACCTCCACAGCACCACCAGCACCACTTCCACCACACCACTTCCACCAGCACCACTTCCACCAGCACCACTTCCACCAGCACCACTCCACCAGGCCACCACTTCCACTCAGTCACCCCTTCCACCAGCAACACTCCACCAACACCACTTTCTCCACCAGCACCACTTCCACCAGCACCACTTCCACCAGCACCACTTCACCAGCACCACTTCCACCAGCACCACTTCCACCAGCACCACTTCCACAGCACCACTTCCCACCAGCACCACTCCACCAGCACCTACCTTCCCCAGCATTTGCACCACTCCACCTAAAACACCGCTACGTCACGCTTACCGACGCCGCCCCTACTTTTCGCCCGCGCAGTCATCACCGCCTCCCCGCTAACTTCACTCTAGAAAACTGTCACCGCCCCCCGACCTGAGTCCAGTGACTCCATGATCAGCGCCGCTTTCTCCTCCATTCTCACTGTTCACCGCTTCAGCCGCCACTATGCCTTTCACCACAATCGGGATTCCTGTCACCGTTACCTTGGTCCTGTCGGCCTCCGCCGCCATACACCTACACCACCACCACCACCACCACCACCCACCACCACCACCACCAACAACAACAACAACAACAACAAACAACCACAACAACAACCACAACAACAACCACAACAACAACCACAACAACAACAATCCCCAACCACCACAACTATACCCACCACCACACCAACACCACAACAAACAACTCGGATCATCACCATACCAGCCTTACCATCACGACCACGACCACGACCACAACCACCACCACCACCACCATTTTTTTAAAAAACCCCCCACACCGCCACAGGGGGTACGAGTCGCAACAGCGGTTTGGTTTTGGCGGCCCAGTGGCACCGACACCGAAATTACGCTCGTTTGCGGTCGCGGCCACTGCGCTGCGCTGGCTTGCACGCGGGTGGCCAAGAACCGCAAAGTACCCGAAATATTACAAGAAGCGTCCGGGTTGCACAGTGCACTCTCGCGATTTCATATTACATTTACGCTCTTTATTTGTTTTGTTGGTCGGTGTGTGTTGGCGAGTGTGATTTGATGGCCTGAATGAAGTTGAAGTAACTCCGAAGCTCCAATTTTCGAATCCTAGAAGTAGAGTGTTTTCCTGATGGAAGCGAAACTGAATGACCTCCAACCTCCTTCCTTAGATTTGAAAGTTTTTAAATGTTTGACGTTCAGAATGGTCAATCCCAGCATTTTAGTTTCTTCGTAATAATAAACTTAAGGTTGTCGTAAAAGAATATGTACGAATTTAACAATTATAAACGATGGCTGTCGTTACCTGGGTCTTTGCGTATGACATTTTGGGGTGTTTTCCATTCTTTGCAGTTTGTAACATTATGAGCGGGAACAATATTTAATACACCAGTCATTAGCTAATTGTCATACCTGAAAATGCGGTGAATTGTTTCTGACGGGAAGATGGACTTACAGCACGATGGAATGATGACGGACAATTTTGAAATGAGAGTCAGAAGTGGGACAACTATTAGAAAAAATCTGCCGCGAACTCCCTTTGTTCGCAACACCGTTCCACGTTGAACGACGTGCTTTAAACTAAGGCCCCAGATGTGGAAAGAGAGTAGTCTACAATGATTTTAAACATACACAAGAATCTTAGAAAATTAAGTGCATTATGCTGCACAGTATTTCGGATATTCATATTTCTTTAATTACTTGTATTCGACTAATTTAAAATTGAATGTTGCTTTTAGGTCGTCATGATACCAAACACCACCGCAAAGATTGTGTGCAGTAGAGCTACTGATAAGCTAACAAAATTGCCAAAAAAGAAGTTGTTAAAAATGTTTGTCGGTAATGACGGATCGGGTAGAAAAAGAAGGTAAAAAAGCTTGGAACATAACTGTAAATTTAAATTAACTTGAGTGTAACAAATTTTAATAATTCATACATGATTGTTTCCAAGTCCAAGTACGACTTCTCGCAATCGTGAACTGCGTCGTTGTAGGGTTTGGTTTATGTCTCGAAAGAATTTCAAACTGTACATACATAACAATACTAAGAACTTAATTATTTTTCTATTTTTAATTAAAATCGTTTTAAATTGCTTGTAGGGCGTTATAGCACTGTGATTTTTTTTACTGCCCGTATACATATGCTATAGGAAACGATATGTAATGCTGACGGAAAAGCTTATTTCGAGATTTCCAATGCAAATTACACGTTTTGGCGGTCCCGTCCATTACCGAAAATGTGTTCTTTTATTTTTTTCAAACGTCGTCCGTCAGTCTGGCGTATAGTGTAACAACACTAGCACCTAAAACCATGCCGAAGGATTTTTTTTCAAAAATTGAAGAAACCCTTTTCCAATTGGGCTGCGTCGAAGCCCTGCTATTTTCAAAAATCATTCATTAGGTTTGAGAGGTACTTTAAATGCGTCCCTGGACCATTTTCAAAATTTATCTCAAAAATGGCTGCAATTCTTTTCTTTCAACTTTGCCTTATAAGAATATAGTAAAATGCACTTATAAATGTGGCTATGTTTGTATTTCACGGTTAACTCTGAATTTTCGAAAATTTCAAAAAAGGTTTGATTTTTCAGGGTCTTTCTCAACAAATTAAAGATAAAATGTATTCTTCAAATAAAATTTGTTGTTTTTTATCCTAATTTCGGTTTTCATTAAGGTCACGTACATTTTTTGAAATTTCTAATTGTTTTTGCGAAATAGTGCGTGCAATTTCTGATAATTTTTAAAAACATTACAAAATCATTTTCTCAAACACCGCCCCTAATTTTTAGCAGCAGAAATTGCTCACATGATTACATTTATGAGTGCATGTGGCTTTACATAATGCCAACTTAAGTGCTTCTCGAAAACTCAACCGGTTGCTGTAAAACAGCTCAAAATTTAGCTATTTCAGAAACGCTCAAACGCGATTTTCTTTAAACTTTTCGAACGATAGTGCTAAGTTGTACTCTTTAATCGCTGACTGTTAAAGTTCATTTTGAGGTATTTTTGCTTTTTTAAAAATTACCAAAAATGTATTTAAATATTCTCTCATGCCGGTTAATATACATATTCACAGAACATTGTAAAACACTATTTTATTTGCTGAGTCTAATGTATTACAAATGACTTCTAATGAACCTTTTTCGAAATTTTAAAACTTGTCTGTTGAAAGAGTGCTTCAATTTTGATATACTGTAGCACTTAAGCACGCATTTCTTAAAAAACTTACTCCAACTTTTTCAAAGGATCGTTACAATTTAGACGCGTTGTTAATGTTCTTAATTTTTTAAAAGTAATATTTCCGTTCAAATATTAGTTAAACAGAAAATTCAATACATTTCAAAAAAAAAAAGGGATTAGCATTTTTTATTATTTCACTCATGTGCATGCTACGTATATTTACACACTGCAGAACATAAGATAGAAAATGTAAAGCATTTGTGTTACACAGATTGAACAATAACACAGTCAAACCTCGCACAAATTTGTCATTTAAGTATTGAATATGCAATACCACGGTTTTAATTTTTTATTAACTTTTGTAACATTTAAGTTAGTTTAAAAAAATGCTTTGTCTTTTCCATGTGAGTTGTAGCTCAATTCTTACTTTTTGTAAGTAACCAAACAGTAATCTTCAATCATATTTTTTTGTTTTCGCATTTGGCCTGATGATTTGTGTTCCAATTTCCTCTTCCCTCTTTCACTCGCATTCCTAGATTCTCAGTGCTAATTGCAGAGATGCGATGTAAACATTCACCTTTTATGCTCATTTTGCAGCCTTAAGTCTTGAAAAGAAAACAAGCATTCTATTTCACCATTGATTTTGTAGTCTGAATCTTTATGTTACAATTAACGTTTTTGACTACATTCTCCAGAAATTATTTCCATGTCTATCGCTATGCAGCAAAACAAATCTTCAAAACTAGCATCAGTTAAAAACAATCTGGTATCCAGGAGCTGTTGAGATACCCTCTTTGATTTTTTTATTATTGATGCTATGGGCAATCGCATGCGACATCAGACGTACAAACTTCATTGTTTTAGGGACTTGATTTGCTTTGGAAATTGGGTTTCATGAAGCCCAAGTTTGAACACGAACGTGTGGAATTGTTACAGCCTTAGTTCGCGCTTGTCAAGATGTTATTGTTTTTTATTTCTCGCAACCTTAGAACCGACTTGTTCTAAGTGGCCCATTCGTTTGTGGTTCACTGTGTAACCTTCGCATCGGCCTGTTCCCACCTCTATCACACCAGAAAGGAGGGGTGTATTTCGTGACAATCAAACCATGCTGTAATCTAACAGAATACCAATTGCTTTCTTTAAAATTTTCCACTTGCGTTTCTAGAATATCTGTTTTTAACCGGGCACCCATCGTATCCAAGCATTTCCAATATTTCTCCACGTAAAACAGAAAACAGCAGATTAGAGAACGGATTGAAGTTTTTTGTTTTCTATTGTGAAGAGAAGGCCGCCCGATGAGTTTCCATACTAAACTACGCTTTGGTAGGCTCGATGATAAAGTTCTCAATTGTGATACGGCCCATACTGTATATGGTAATTCTAGTGTCAGAGTATTCCTTGAGATATTGATGCAGTTTCATACCAAGCATCTTCTCTTCAGAAAAGACGAGGGTGTAAAATTCTTGTTCGTTGTATATATCTGTACCAAATAGTACTCGTCTTTGGGCGCTCGTTTAAGCTAGACTTACGCGAAAAATACCACAACAAACATTTCACCACTCAACAAAACGCTGCATCCATATATTACCGTTTTTCTGGCTTCTAAACTCAAGGAGATTTGTAGAGGGTTGCTAGTTGGCTTGGAGGACATTGAATTAATATTTAATCTGGAAATCTTAATTTAACAACTCGTAAAAATGTGCCAAATCTCCGCCGTAAGCGGCCCTGGTGCCTTAATCATGAATGAAATTAAAAATCATAATATAAGATTTTAGAAGCCAACCGTGAGTACCAATTAGTGTTTGTAAATTGTGGTAAATAGAACGTCAAAATCCTTGATTCAGGAGTGAAAAGTAATCCTTTAAAAAGCAATATAATGGATGGCGGCAATAAAGACTAAATAAAGATTACTAAAATAATATAACGAATTCACCAAAGCCCGGTGTAAAAACTAGATACAGTAGATATTCAAAACTGAGTGTTATCAACCTTCGTCTGGTAATGTAATATTCCAATAATGATGGTAAATATATTATTATTTTCTTCACGTCAAAAGTAGACACTCGATTTTCATAATTAAAGTTTCAGTCCTCTCTACATATAATTGTTGACACACATCTCTATTTCTCTATACTTTGAAAAAAATTGACTATATACTTTATAGAAAATGCTAATGCCAAAATACAATGCAAAATTTGAATGTGCCCATAATAAGACGAAAAAATTAGTAGAACTTGAAAGTAGAACATTGCAATTGGCCTTCCACAGAGCAGGACAGTTAACTAAAAAGTAATGTTTTTAACCACTTAATTATGTCCTTCATTTAACGGATTACTTTAAAAAAAATCCTTTAATAATTAAATTATGATTGTGATGCGAAAAGGACATTGCCATCATTTAATTATCCTGTATGTTTATTTAACTCATCATCTTTATATGCGAGACAGTAGTTGGAATGAGGTAATGATCTGTGCCACATATCTCACAACTTAAACAGTTACGGCTTGATTAAAATAGGAAACTGATAAAATCTTTATCCACAGCTTCTCCTCAGAAAGAAAACGACGAAAAGGGCGATTAGATAATTTTATCCTTTCCGCCTGAGAGAGGTAGTTTAACGCAACGGCTCACGAGGTGTGATTTGGAGCCCGGATAAAGAAAACCTCGCGTGCCAGAATGCCTTTAAAAGTGATGGAGGCAGTAAAAGTTTGATCATCCGCCGTTCGTTCGTGCCCGACCGAAATTGTTATTTCTGCCAGTCCTACCGTTCGCGAAGTCCCCTAAAATGCCGAAGACCATCATTGAGAAGAAAAAGAAAGATTCAACTATCTCGCAGAATAAAGCCATCGACGCAAATTTTTCTGATCAGAGTATGGATTTTCGTCCGAAAATAAAGAGCTGGAATGTAAACTTCAAACTCTTTCAAAAACTAATCGCATGAGAAATAGTTGTTAATAAATAGCTAGGTTGCCCGGTCAACTATCGTGTAAAACCCGATCTCCGCTTTCTTTTAATAGAAAACAAATTGTGTATAACTGGAGGTTAATGAAACGTCACTAAATTATGCTTGTGCTTGAACGTCCAAACTCTTTTATCATAACATTTCAGATATCACAGACATCAGGGCTTAAACTCCTCCAACAAATTGTAATTAATACTGAAAAATCTTCTTCAGGCCTATGGAAAAGTAGTTATGGCATGCCGACATATGCGACAATGTTCGATGGTTCTGTCAGAAAACGGTCACGGGAAAACAAACTTAAAACCCTAAGACTTACAGTTTCTCGATGCTACCAGCACCACTTCCACCAGCACGACCTCCCCAGCATTTGCACCACCTCCACCTAAAACACCGCTACCGTCACCGCTACCGACGCCGCCACTTACTTTCACCCCGCAGTCATCACCGCCTCCGCTAACTTCACCTCTAGAACTGTCACCGCCCCCGACCCTGAGTCCAGTGACTCCATGATCAGCGCGCTTTCTCCTCCATCTCCACTTTCACCGCTTCCACCGCCACTGTCCTTTCACCACAATCGGGATTCCTGTCACCGTTACCTTCGTCACTGTCGCCTCCGCCGCCTACGCCTACACCACCACCACCACCACCAACAACAACAACAACAACCACAACAACAACCACAACAACAACCACAACAACCACCACAACAACAACCACAACAACAACCACAACAACAACCACAACAACAACAACTCCACCACCACAACTACTACCACCACCACCACCACCAACACCCACAACAACAACTCGATCATCACCATACCAGCCTCACCATCACGACCACGACCACGACCACAACCACCACCACCACCATACCACCACCGCCACAGGGGGTACGAGTCGCAACAGCGGGTTTTGGTGGCGGCCCAGTGGACCGACACCGAATACGCTCGTTTGCGGTCGCGGCCACTGCGCTGCGCTGGCTTGCACAGCGGGTGGCCAAGACCGCAAAGTACCCGTAAATATTACAAGAAGCGTCCGGGTTGCACAGTGCACTCTCGCGATTTCATATTTACATTTACGCTCTTTATTTGTTTTGTTGGTCGGGTGTGTTGGCGAGTGTGATTTGATACCTGAATGAAGTTGAGTAACTCCGAAGCTCCAATTTTTCGAATCCTAGAAGTGAGAGTGTTTCCTGATGGAAGGAAACTGATGACCTCCAACCTCCTTCCATAGATTTGGAAGTTTTTAAATGTTTGACGTTCAGAAATGGTCAATCCCAGCATTTTAATTTCATATGTAATAATAAAATAAGGTTGTAGTAAAAGTAATATGTACGAATTAACAATTATAAATATGGCTGTCGAACCTGGGTCTTGCGTGTGACATTTTGGGAGTGTTTTCCATTCTTTGCAGTTTGTAACGTTACGAGCTGGAACAATATTAATACACCAGTCATTAACTAAATGTAATACCTGAAAATGGGTGAATGTTTCTGACGGAAAGATGACTTAGAGGCGATATGAATGATGACGGAGCAATTTTGAAATGAGAGTCAGAAGTGGGACAACTACGGCAAAATCTGCCGCGGACTCCCTTTGTTCGCAACAACGTTCCACGTGGACCGACCGTGCTTTAAACTATGGTCCCAGATGTGGAAAGAGAGTAGTCTACGATGATTTTAAACATACACAAGAATCTTAGAAATTTGGAGTGCATTATTGTTGCACAGCATTGCGGATATTCATATTTCTTTAATTACTGTATTCGATTATTTAAATTGAATGTTGCTTTCTAGTTCGTTATGATACAAACACTTATCAACGCTGAAGATTGTGTGCAGTAGAGCTACTGATAAGTAACAAAAATGCCAAAAGGAAGTGTTAAAAATTTGATGTCGATAATACGGAACGCGTAGAAAAAGAGGTAAAAAGTTGAACATAACTGTAAATAAAATTAACTTTGAGTGCAACAAATTTTATAATCATGCATGATTGTTTCCATGTCAATTAAAATAGTTCTACGATAAAATAAGTTTTATTATTTTACAATATAAATTCCTCCCCTTTTCGTTTTTTAAATAAAAGATTTTTAATGGTGAGGAAATACGGAACGTTAAATTTTCATTGGGGATCCGCAGAGACGCTCAATATCATGACATTAGATTCACTCGAATACATTATCATCACGTGAACTGTGACTTCATCACGTTTTCGGTTTGTAGATAATCTTTAGAGGTTTGTCAAAAAATACCCCCTCTCCAATGACAAAGTTGTACACGAGTTGTTCTTTATACTAACTGATATTCACGCATGTAAACTGCATATGTTAGGAGAGAATATCTCCAATAAGTCGCACATATTTCACAAAGCGTACAAGAAATATTTAAAATACATACTTTATTTCTTTAAAATATAAATTTCCGATTCTCGTTTTAGATATCAATGAAACATGCATGTTCATATACGTGATATACGAATAAAAAGACAGTAAAGCGATTAATCATACGCAAAACAAGGAATATTCGAACTACTAAGGGGAAAAACGGGTTAGAATTCGATGGCTTCAAATAATGCAATAGTGTATAAGAAGAGAATGCACACTGCAATTGTACATCAATGACACATCTTCCGGATATTATTTCCTCTTCTGGAGGTCATATAAAAACAGACTGAAGTTTCCACATTTAATCTAAGTTTCATTTTGAAATACGTAACAATTAAAAGGATAATTAAAATTTAATAAACAGGACTAAAACTGATGTAAAATAAAAGAGTTATTTTAATATGAAATTATGACACTACACAGTTCTTATATTGAGATTAAACCATTTACGCGAAAGACACTTCAAAAGAAAACGAAAACAAGAGTGGGCATTGTTATTCTTTTCAGATTTGATCATTAGAACTAAATATATAACTTTCCAGGCCTCATTTTTCAATCCCAAATATTGTAACAGCATTCCCAGATAGAATAAACGATTAATGAAAAACTAAATTTGCATACAACCTGTTTTCATTCGATGATCTGAAGTCGAGACAATTGCATTTTTATACAATTGATTTAATTATGAATCGTTTGAATAATCTACAACTAATAAATTACAGTGTTTACAATTTTCAAACTCCCAACGCTTAAATCGTAAAGGCTGTTTAGGCAGTTTGCTACATTCTGGTATATACGACTGACTTAAGAATAATTTAAGAATAAAGAAGAAAAAGTACTGACTCTCGCAATCGTGAACTGCGTCGTTGTATGGGTTTAAGTTTTGGCTCGAAAGAATGCATAACTGTACATACATAACAATACTAAGAACTTAATATTTTTCAATTTTTTAATTTAAAATCGCTTTTAAATTGTTTGGGCATATAAAAACAGTGTTTGATTTTTTTTAACTTTCCCGTATACGTATGTATAAGGAAAGATATGTAATGCTGCGGAAAATCTATTTCGAGATTTCAATGCAAATACACGTTTTGAGGTCCCGTCGAACCGAAAATGTGTTCTTTTATTTTTTCAAAACGTCCGTCCGTCAGTCTGATGGATGTGAACAACACTAGCACCTACACTATGCAAAGGATTTTTTTTCATAATTGAAGAAACCCTTGTCCAATTGGCCAGCGTCAAAGCCCTGCAATTTTGAAGATCATTCATTAGTTTTTGAGGGTACTTTAAATGCAGCCCCTGAGAAAATTTCAACATTTTCTCAAAAATGTCTGCAATGTTTTCCTTTCAACTTCTTATAAGAATATAGTAAAATGCACTTATAAATGTGGCATATGGCGTAGGTTTTATTTTCACTGTTATCTCTGAATTTTCGAAAATTTCAAAAGTTTAAATTTTTCAGGGTCTTTATACAACAAAATTAAAGATAAACTGTTTTCTTCAAATACAATTTGTTGTCCATAATTCGTTTTTCATTAAGGTCACGTACATTTTTTGAAGTTTCTAATTGTTTTTGCGAAATAGTGCGCGCAATTTGTGCAATTTTAAAAAATTTACAAAATGATTTTCTCAAACACCGCTCTAATTTTTAGCAGCAGAAATTTGCTCACATGTTTACATTTATGAGTACATGCGCTTTACATAATGACACTTAATGCTTCTCGAAAACTCAACCGGTTGCTGTAAAAACTAGTTCAAAATTTAGCAATTTCAGAAACAGTGAAACGCGATTATCTTTAAACTTTTCGAACCGTTAGTGCTAATTGTACTCTTTAATATGACGTAAAGTTCATTATGAGGTATCTTTTGGTTTTTAAAAAATTACACAAATGTATTTTTTTTAAATATCTCTCACGCCGTTAATATACATATTTCCAGAACATTGTAAACACTATTGTATTTGTGAGTTAATGTGTTACAAATGACTTCTAATGACCTTTTTCGAAAATTTAAACCTTTTCTGTGAAAGAGTGCTTCAAATTTTAAATATACTGTAGAGCTTAAGCACCATTTTCTTAAAAACTTTTTCAAAGGAAAGTGCCATTTAGGACGCGTTGTTAATGTTCTTTAATATTTTTAAAGTAATATTTCCGTTCAAATATTAGTAAACAGAAAAATTAATACAATTTCAAAAAAAAAAAAAGGATTATGCTTTTTTATTATTTCACTCATGTGCATGCTACTATATTACACACTGCAGAACATAAGATAGAAATGTAAAGCATTGTGTACACAGATTTGAACAAAAACACAGTCAAATCGACAAAATTTGTCATTAAGTATTGAATATGGCAAGACCACGGTTTAATTTTTTATAACTTTTGTAACATTTTAAGTTAGTTTAAAAAAATGCTTTGTCTTTTCGCATGTGAGTTGTAGCTCAATCTTACTTTTTAAGTAACCAACAGTAATCTTCAATCATATTTTGTTCCATTTGCCTTGATTTGTGTTCCAATTTCCTCTCCCTCTTCGCTCAGCATTCCTAGATTCTGAGGGAAATTGCAGAGATGCGTATGTAACATTCACCTTTTATGCTCATTTTGCAGCCTAAGTCTTGGAAAGAAACAAGCATTCTATTCACCATTTGTTTGTAGTCTGAATTCTTTATGTTACAATGAACGTTTCTGACTACATCTCCAGAAATGATTTCCATGTCTATCGCTATGCAGCAAAACAAATCTTCAAAACTAGCAACAGTTAAAAACAATCTGGTATCCAGAGCTGTAAAGATACTCTCTTTGATTTTTTTTTATTATTGATGCTATGGAATCGATGATAGATGGAATTGATGCTATGGATGACATAGGTACAACTTCATTGTTTAGGGCTTGATGAAATTGTTTCATAAGCCCAAGTTTGACACGAAGCGGATGTTACAGTTTGTCGCGCTTGTCAAGAGTTATTTGTTTTATTTTCGAACCTAGAACCGACTGTCTAAGTGGCCATTCGTTTGTGGTTCACTGGTGTAACCTTGCTCGGCTGTCCCACTCACACAGAAAGGAGGGGTGATTTGTGTAACCTGCTTGTAAATCTAACAAAATACCAATTGCTTTAAAATTTCCACTTGCGTTTCTAGAATATCTTTTTACGCAGCATCGTATCAAGATTTCCATATATTTCTCACGTAAAAACAGAAACAGCAATTAGAACGGATGAAGTTTGTTTTCTATGTGAAGAAGGCCGCAGTACTAACTACGCTTGGAGGCATCAATGAAAAGTCTCCATTGGATACGGTCATACTGTGGTAATTCTAGTGTCAGTATATTCTCTGAGATATTGATGCAGTTTCAACCAAGATCTCTCTTCAGAAAAGACGGGTGAAAAATCTTGTTCGTGTTATTTGTACCAATAGTACGTCGTCTTTGGTGTTTAGCTAGACTAGCGAACAAACCACAACAAAATTTCGCCACTCAAAAAACGTGCTCCATTGTACCGTTTTCTGGCTCTAAACTCAAGGAGATTGTAGAGGGTTGCTAGTTGGCTGGAGGACATTGAATTAATAATTTAATCTGGAAATCTTAATTAAACAACTCGTAATAATTGCAACGTAAGGCGTGACTTAATCATGAATGAAATAAAAACATAATATAAGATTTTAAAGAAACGTGATGTAATGTGGTAAATAAAATGTCAAATCTTGATTCAGGGTGCAAAAGTAATCCTAAAAAGCTTTATCTTTATAGAAAATGCAATGGCAAAATACAATGCGAATTTTGATGTGCCATAATAAGATGAAAAATTAGAACTGAAAGTAGAAACATTGCAATTTGCCTCCAGAGCAGACATTTAACTAAATGTAAATGTTTTTAACCACTTAATATGTCCTTCATATAACGGATACTTAAAAAAATCCTTTAATAATAAATTATGATGTGATGCGAAAGAATGGCCATTATTTAATATCCTGATATGTTTATTTAACCATCATTTTATATGCGAGCAGTAGTTGAGTGATGATGTGCCACATATCTCACACTTAAACAGTTACGGCTTGATGTAAATGGAACTGTAAAATCGTTATCACAGCTCTCCTCAGAAACGACGTAAGGGCGATTAATAATTTTATCCTTTCCGCCTGAGAGGTAGTTAACGCAACGGCTACGAGGTGTTGATTTGGAGCCCGGATAGAAACCTCGCGTGCATGCTTTAAAAGTGAGGAGCAGTAAAAAGTTTGTATCGCCGTTCGTCGTGCCCGAAATCTGACATTTCCGTTCGCGAAGTCCCTAAAACGCCGAGACATCATTGAGAAGAAAAAGAAAGATCAACTCGCAAATAAAGCATACCATTTCTGAGAGTTATGGTTTCGAAAATAAAGAGCTGGAATGTAAACTTCAACTCTTCAAAACTAATCGCGTGAGAAATAGTGTTAATAAATAGCTAGGTTGCCCGTGCAACTATCTGTAAACCCGATCTCCCTCTCTTTTTTAATAGAAAATAAATTTTGTATAACTGGAGGTAATGAACGTCACTAAATATGTGTTGCTGAACGTCCAACCTTTATCATAACGTGCAGATATCCAGAGGGCTTAACCCTCAAAATATAATAAAAACTCTTTGGATATATGATGCGATATGCGACAATGTGAGGTTTTCGGTCACGGAAAACAAACTTAAAACCCTAAGACTTACAGTTTTCGAGCTTCGAACGAACGATATCAATAAGCAGACATCTGTGTATTACAGGATTGCATTTCCGTCTATCTAATAAATTCACGTACTTTCATACGATGAATGAGCTGTTGATTCAAACTCTTGGTTTGTTCAGAGTGGTTGGTATTGAGAGCTGCAAAACGAAAAACTTGCTACTGCTCAAGCACAAAATATGGCTAGTAGTATGAGGAAATGCTTAATTCGTACATTAGTCAGACAATGTTGATAAATTTGTATGAATTACGATGAACGGATCGTTTCGGGCTTCCATTAATGTCGGTATTACCCATTTGAAGAAATGAAGGTGATACTTTTGTTTCAGTAATCTACAAAATCTGTTTTGCTGACACTGTTTAGTTCATATAGCACTGAATATAATATTCATAATGAATCAATGAAGCTTTTAAACGTGACTGAAACTTGAGATAAAATAATACAATTATTTATTTAAAGCTACATTTAATAACCACGAACAAAGAAGGGCCCATTTCCTTTAGGATCTTCGGAAAAATAGACAAAAACGTCGCTCGAGATGAATGTTTGTACGTTCATGCACAATTGCATTTGCCAGCGTTGCTTTCCACCAACAAATAGTATTAAATGGGAAGCTTTACAAAAATTTAACAATGATCAGATTTAAAAATTGATAAATGCATGCAGATATAATACAATTGAAAGAATGAAATTTCCGAGTGCAAAAGATGGATTCTTTGAAATATGACAAGCTTTCTCTACGAAAAAAGATGGTAGATAGATACTCTTGTATTATTTTTTTACTCTAAAAAAATAACAGTAAAGAAATAATTACAATACTGGATACACAGAATTTTATCAGGATACGTGAGAAGGATAGACGAAATTGAAAAGTAGAGAAGCGAATTCTGAGTAAATTGGAAGAAATAAAAATAGTAGGAGTTGGATTTATTAATATAGGAATAGAACACGTTTGATGATGAAGTAGAACGTAGTGTGGAAGAAAAAGTAAAGTGTAAGTAGTAAATTAGTTCTGTATAGTACAGAATAGTTTGGTTAATGAACTAATGCAACTCAAAAATTCAATGGAAACGGGAATGTTTGGTTGAATAAAAAACTTTTGGATACTGATTTATCTCAAAATATTATAGATTGTACTAAAATATAGAGATAAAGATAATGTAAGAATAAAAAGCCATGTAAGAAATATAATGCAAAGAGTGAACCTAACTGACTTCCAGGAGTATCAAATGTAAATAAGTATAATACAATCGCCATAATGCATCTGATAAAATAAAAACATGTAGTTGTAATGTAGCGTCAAAAATGGGGAGTATATTCAGCACAATTTGACTGAATATACGCCTTCTTTAGATTTGGAAAGGTGTCACCTCTTTCAGGTTAGCAGCACCGTAAGAATCGACAGTCGTCTTGCAAGCACAATTTCACGCATGGCCTCTGCCGACGAGGACGAGGCCTGTGTCGCAGTACGATGCTCATCGTCTTAAAAGCACCGCCCCCTCTTTTGTCTCCATTCCCGCCCCGGCCACGGCACGCCCCGTCGTCATCTCACGACCTACCCTCAACTAGTCTTTCCACACATTTCCACCGTCTCTACATCCAACCTCACTACCGAAGCCAGCCCCGACTCCACCCATGCCATCCCCTCCACCCCCTCTCTACTACCCCCATCAACTCCGCCATCGCCTCTGTAACTGCCAGAGCCCCAGTCGCCTCCCTAGCACAATATGCACACGCCTCCTCCTAAACCACCGTATCCTCATTATCTCCGCCGTTGCACCAGACCACGTGTTTGTTGCTGGCACACGCTAGTGGGACGTGCGTATTGAGGCGACACAAAAGACTTCCCTCACCCCGCGCAACCTTTCCTTTAATCACGATTTAGAATGCGATGTGCGTCTTTCACACTCCTGAAATGTACTTGAGACTGCAGAGGGAAGAAGACACTTCAACACACTAAATCCCACAGAGAGCGAACCGTGAAGTACAAACACATTTAATATTTTACCTTCTGTACAGGTTTGATATACAAATACACAAACACAAACACACACACACACACACGCACCATAAACGTTATAATACTCGTTTATGTGCAATTAAAGATTCACATTACACATTAGATTATAAGTTTTAGATTAAAATCATGAGGTCTTCATGGCTTGCGTGTTTTAAGGAAATAACAAACATTTCTGAAAAAAAATCACAAACGCAATATATTATGCCCTGCCCTTCACCGTATAAACAAAAAACATAAGACACTTAAGGAACAATTTTGATACACACAATATAAATAATCCCTCTGGTTTTGCAATCTATAATACACTGACTTCAGAAGATCTATTGTAATGATGAATAAATGTTCTAATCAGCATTCTAGTTGAGAATGTTCAGATTCATTTGAATCGTCAATTCAAACCGTCGACAGTGAAAAGCTTCACCATCCATCCCTGGCGCACTAAGATTTTGCGAACAAGAAAACGACAATACGACCTCTCCATTACGTTGATTAGCGTGCAGATATTCTGGAAGCTTTAGTCAGATCCTCGAGAAAGAAGCTGCATCCATCCAATTTGTACACCCCCGGCCCACAATCTCTTCCCCGTGCTTTCATTTTCTCTAAGCTCCGTTTCGTGTTTGGGAGGCAAGCAGTTTTTAGTACCCAGCTCATTAATCTTGCAGCTCACTTTTCGGTGCTCTGCCATTAAGTGCGAAAACACTTTGTTACGCCCAGACAAGATGGTCTTTTTATCGGAACCAGAAGTGGTATGAAAATTTTAATACTACGTCTTCAAGAAAATTCAGAGCAAAGATAAGACCAGAATGTTTAGAATAGCGCGAGGAATGGAATTCTCTGAATGAGGTTGGAGAATCTTACTTTGCAACATTATCTTACGTATGCACATTTTTCAAATGAGTTTTACATTTTCTAATTAAAAATAGAAACTTCCCTGATTATAATTTAAATTTACATATATGTAAAAGTATGATATAGCAAAAATTAGAAGATAAACAGCATCTTCACAATTTTTAAGTGGCAGAAATAGAGTGAATTTTAAAACACAGTACAAAAAGTGAGAAATTACAGTCTGTCAATTGACGTCTTTTTCACATATATCCACATGTCAGATACTGCTGTCATTTTTACACGAGAATATCGGATTTTCACTATCAAACGTAATTTGTTACAATGGTGAGACGTGCATGGTGTTTTTAGAGAGAGCTATAAATGTCAAACTCATTTAGTCTTGTGTACTTGCCTTCGTTGTTGCATTTACTAACCTTACAATATAAATTGTACCTACGTTATCTTCTTGTAATCTTTATTGGCTCTGCGCACTCAAATTTGATGACATACCTGGAGCTAAAGTGCTAATCATTTCTACACGTTTCGTATATTATTGATATCAAAATGTAACTACCGCATATTATTATACAGTGCAGTCATTACAAGAATTCGCTGTCTAAGAAAATTGTTCATAACACTTTTATCTGCTCAATGTATTCATCTTGTTAGCGAGTTAACAAAACAAATTGAGATACATTTTCAGCTACAGAAGACAACTTAATCACGTTTAGGGTGAAATAGTAAGAACGTCTATAAAATATGCAGGAAATATTGAACTGGCTTGCACGAACATTGTGATAAAACGAAACAACGCACGAACTAAACTCGAAGAACACTTGTTCCGCCATGGCGTGGCATTGGAGCGGCGTTGGCGCGGCCACGTCAGGTACACGGTGACGGAAACGTCGAATTATTTTTTGACAAAAGTGTGCATCGGCTGAGGGCCAGAGGAAGAGACCTGAACATGTTTATAACCTGAAATTTAACAATACGTTAAGTAGAAAATAACAATTAGTTATATATAGAATATATAAGAGTGTAGCGTGCAACGTGATTAACAAGCACGTGACCAATAGCATGTAAAGTGCAACACATAGTAATAGCGAAACATGCTGGGTACACTAGTCAAGAATAAGAAGTGCTCACTGAAAAATAAGCCACCTCCACCTGTTAACAAATAATCCTCCTCCCATGTATCCTATCTGTAGTATTACACAAAATATACACTTCTTAACAGTGTCCTAATTTCTTCAACGAAGGCAAACAAATCCTTCAAGGAGAAAAATTAAATCAAATCTTGTATTTCATTCAAAAATTTTGCAAGAAAATTAGTCTTCTTGATAAAATGTTAATTGATACTATACATACGTTAACAAATATTACTAATTTAGAAGGAAAAATCATACACAGAGAAAATTTAATTAGAGGAAATTCTAGCAAAAACACGAAGAATTTAATAGTATAATGAAATCTGGGAAACCTGTTTATAAAAAAACACTGAATTTTCCAACGAATTGTATACTATTGTTTTGTAAACACTTCATACTATTTAGATGCCGCTAATGAATTGTGTTGGATGATGCAATTAATAATTATTAAAAAAGGGCGGCGAAGACTTAATTACGAGGGTAATGATACTTTGCCTCGCCACGGCGTGAGCGAATGTTCGGGCGCTCGCGGTCTCGGAGTATGGGCCCCGAATAGGGAGGTTGGAAGTCCTCCCAGTGACGGAAGCCTCCGATGTCGATGTCAGGCCACAACGCGGAGCTCGCAAACTCAGGAAATTAATGGTGAACCGCCACTTACAGAAACAGAACCTCTTAAGAAATCGATCGGCGTTCGAAAGTGATTGGCACAACCCTGTTCCATCTGAGAGACGAAATTCGTAGCCCGGCGGATTGTATAGTAGAGAAAGGTCGGGTGATTTCTTCGTGCAAGACGACCCGAGTGAGCTAATTTTCGAGACCAGGAGTTTCTCGAATCTGACACTGAGCTCCGTCTCCGACACATTTCGAACTTGTAATTGCGACGCGGATGATAGCTGCATCCACAAACACAGATGCGACACTTCTAGTAGATCGAATTACATTGAGGCAACTATCGCTGTACAGTAGCTACATTTCCGTGAGCGTCATTGTCATGAAACTAGGTACACCCATGTTATAAAGGACGCTGTAACTGAAGCGTCTATGCTACGCGCGGGTTAGTCCCTAAAGTAGCTAAAGTACGACAACTTTCTATCAAAACTCTTGTTCGGTTTACGAAACGATCACCACACAATTGAAGGTGTCCTGTTTGCCGTGCTATGTGCATTATTTACAACGCTCAACGCACCATACAGTGGGTTCAATGGGTACATTCAGTCAAGATACTGTTTATTTTGTTGAATTAGATGTATTTAATATCTGTACTGCATGCATTCGCCGTTCATCCCCTCCATTCCACCATAGAGGCAGTGACCGCGTGATCTCGCAGGGGGTTTTCTAAATTATTGGTGATGGTACGTAAATTAGTGCAGAGCAAATATAATTGTCTTCTAACATTCTAAATAACTAAACCGAGACTTAAAGAAGGTGAAGCTTTTTGAGGAAAACGTAAAGAGTTGAGAGAAAGGTATTGTGGGAAAGATTAAGAACATCTACAGAAAGAAACAGAGAAAAGAAGACAGAGAAAGCTAATATGTCTATTCCATGCTTAAACGATGATGTATAGTTCATTTACCTTTAAACTGGATTAATATTCTTACACTTCTTCTGAAATTACTGGAAAGACTAATTTTTAATACTAAAGGTAGATCTCTTGTTTGGAGAACTTTGTGAATTGTGATGGTACGAATTGGTACATACGTTAGCTTAATGCGCAAACGACAGAAATATTCAGTGATTATCATAAGTATTTCTGCAACGAAGACTGGTAAGAAATGAGTTTTAACTTTCATCGACGAAAAGAAAATTACAGTTAAAAGTTGATCAGCTTTGAGATGTCAAGAGACTAGGCGAATAAATATTTTTTCTCTTCTGAGAACATCAAGTACAAAACTTGTATGCTGTTGTAGTGTGTCTTTAATTCTGGATGCATTTCTCACTAATCAACTTCAAATGCTGAAATAAAACGCGAGCGCAATTGGTCTGTGGCAGTAAACGTGTCGAGGCCTTTTAGCGATCGCACGACGGTTCCTTGTAATTACTACATCATCTCAGTCGCTTCGAGGTAATGAGGGGGGAAAAGTGAATATTCCGAGTGCACCGGATGCCCAATTACGACAAAATACTTCTATTTTGATTCGTTTCTTGCATCGAACTTCTTTTCTTATTCCTCTCAAACCCTTAACACCAGTCATTTCACAAAAGCCTAAAAGTAAATTTAAATAGTTTTTAACTAGCTCCAGAAGTGAATAGAAACATGTTTTTAATAATATGTACTAAAAGAATTTAGATTCTTTATCTTTTTATTTTATTGTCTCCATAGTGTAACTCTTGCAATATATGAAATTATTCCAGTATCCATGATGTAATGGGAAATTATGAAGGAGGAGACTTTTGTTCAAGACTTGGATCATGGAGGTCGATTGTAGTCCGAATCTGAGGCAGTTAGCGGCAATGATTCCTATCAAACGACCATGTCAGTTCGAAATTATAATGCCAGTACCCTGCTTTACCGCCACACCCAAAATTGGTGAATAATTTGACGGACGGATAGTAAGAATATACAGTGAAGCCTCTAACAACACATTTTAAACTGATGGTAATGAAAAGTAAACTTCCAATCAGTCTGTGTGTTCTGCTGGCACCTGTGTTTCATTCCTTTGACGTAAAATTGTTTGTATAAGAGAGTTTATAAAATAGTTTATGTATATTAATCTTATAATTTATAATCCGTTTTTGTACCTGAAGGTGGAGACACGCTCGAACTCCGAAACGTAGTGTAAAATTGGAATAAGTAAATCACAAATTCTTTTATCAATTTTTATTTAATGTTACTATCTCGGAAGAAAAATGAAAAACAAATCTGATTGTTTTAAATTTGGAATTTGAAAACGTTATCAATAACAATGTACAGTGAAACCTGATCAAAGCGGTCATCAATGATTTCGGCAAAAATTGGCCTTTAATAGAGGTGAAGGCTTTATCAAGGTCACAAAATCATTGAAGATTAAATCAATAAAAAAGCAATTTAAGTAGAAAAAGGAAATATAAAAGACGCTTTAGTATTTCGCCTAAATTATTGTATTTATTCTGATGAAACTCGGCATAACGTGTAGAAGTAAAATTAACTAATGGAATCCACAACACCAGAAGATTTTGAAAAAGTGTTTGACGTAATTTATGGGGGCTCTTCATCTACCTTCCGCCGCAGACCCTGGTGGGTGGGGAAAAATGAATGGCAGACAGTTCGGGGTTGAGGCTGCCCGCGGCAACAACCAATCTTTCTTGCATCGATCATGTGTTTGATTTACTGAAGAATAATTGAATCGTTGCGTGTGACAATGGATTTTCTGACCTCATATTCCGTAAATGCGCTAAAAATGATGTTCGTTGAACTGCAATTTCAGAATTGTGCGGAAGTTAATGGATAATTCAATTACGTCAAATATTTCTAAACTTATTTGATTAACATTACATAGAACATTTACATTGTCAAGACATTTTTTTACATCAATTTTTTATTTTTCACAAATGTTGAAAAAATAAATGTTTTATAGAATCAATGGTAAATGAATGTCCAATTACCTTAATGTTTCAATTTACTACAAATTTTTAGGCATCTATTTTTCTGAATATTCACTTACTATATATTTATTGAAAAAACGATGAATTTTTATTTTGCGTTGTACTCACTGTGAGTAGCCAGTTTTAACCGGAAGCAACTCATTGGCAATGAAACAATGTTCGTAATAATCAATCTCAGCTGAAATGTAGAGATTAATTTCAAAACAATTTTTTAATTACATTCGTAAGTCTACATACAGAGAATGTATTTTGAAAACTGTTTTGTTCTTCTTGAATTTCTTTCACTACGTCTTTGTGGTTATCGCTTTTTTTCTTTTCGTTTTCCTCTCAATCCCTTAAGACACCTGTCACTTTTCAAAAGTCCAAATATAAATTTAAATAGTTTTTTTTAATTATCAGCAGAGCAGCCGCCTTCGAGAATTGTCTCCCAGAGAGCAGCTGAACTGGATGAAGCTTTCAAGCTAGACTCGAAACTCCTGTTACGTTCGGGGCTCGAACCTAGGACTCTCGGTGACAGGCACTGTAGGGGCATCAGTTGAGGCCATGAACCACATCTCCAGGTTTTAATACACAAAATAAATGGAACTTTGTCATTCTTTTTCAAGCTTTGTTATGTATGATTCCTTATAACAGTTGTAAACGGCAGCTTTTCAGTATTATAATCCATTGAGAAATTAACATGCATGAACGATAATTTACGAGGATATTGTGAGAATAATCATTAAATACAATACATCACGAGTATTAATGTTAATGCACACCCATGATATTTCTTCACTAGTATCGTGCGCAACCGACGCATATTCGCCTGGCGCCGTTTCGTACATTACTTTGGTCTCTCCTGTTGGGATGGGAATCTAGGTCCTTTACACAGAACAAGATATACATTCCACTCTCTGCGCGCGGTGCGTTGGGGCGGCGCCAAGCGGAATTACGGGCACTCGAACTCAATTACCCTGGCTCGACGCTCCACGGAGCTATTCCGCTGGTGAGTGGGGGGTTGGGGGTGGGGGGCACCGGGTGTCGCTCCCTCCACAGAGTGGAAGCTGGCGCAAGAAACAATGAAAAGAGACGGCAGTGAGGCGGTTGTTATGGTCTTGAGAGGGAGATAATGACAGCAAGGCGATATTGGGTAGAGAATCCAAAGAGAAACAGCGGAAGGAGGATCGGTAGGAAGAAGAACAAGAGAGGTAGTGGGACAGAGCTGGGCGGACGGGCTCTGTAGAGCGTAGTGACAAAGGTACCGGGAGAGACGGAATAGATGAAATCGTTGGAGAAAGGAAGTTTCGGACATAGGAGGCGAAAAGGAGTTTCGGGGATGTGACGGAGTGACTAGGCAACGGGACCGAAAGTGCGTTGAATACTACGTTGAGGGCGAGGATAGCGGGGGAAGACGGAGGGCGATAATGAGCGAAAGGGAGCGTCGGATGAGGACGAAAGACGATGGGGAGAGACGAATCATACGAGGAGAGGGTGACAGATGCAATAATGAGCTATTTTCAGGATTGTCACTTTGGCATATGGGTCAAAGGATTTTCTGTGCTTATACGCCATAAATTAGTGAGAACATAAAGTCGAATTTTGAGTAGTAAATTAATAGAGGAGGCACGTCAGATGATTGCTGGAACGACTAGTTTGATGGTATTGAGCGCGCGGGGGCAAGAACAAATATGACTGCAGGACACCAGTTAGGCGAGAGGGAAAGAGGATGAGCGAGAGGCCTTTTTGTCGACCAAGCCAAAAGGCTGGAGTCCCAAGGTCGAAAAGCAAGTAGAACGGGAAAGGCAAAGAGGTACAGAGCTAGAGGGAAGATAGAATACTCGAACGGACCGGTAGATGTATTGTACACTTTTGTAAAAGTGATTGATAGGGTGGTTTAACGAGCGGCTAGACGAACAGATATCCAGGTGAACCGCATTGCTCAGGTGGGTTGCTGTAAGAGAGTGGAATGCTCGGGGCCATCGGTTTGCTTTAAGCAAATGACATGCTTTTGCCACATGGGATCATTTCGGTGGTTAGGATCATTTGGGCGCGAGGGATCATTTGATTTGGGCGTGTGGAATCATCTGAGCGGGATGCGTTGGACGCAAGGGATACTCAGGTCGGCAGGGGTGATTTGGGCGGACGGGATGAATTGGGTGAGTTGAGTAGACTGGCCAATTCGGGTGAGGGGCCGCGGTCTAGCGCGCGGGCCGAATGAAGAGGCGAGCGAATAGCGCGGGCGTCGAACACTCCGCGTTCGCCCGTTCCTTCTGGCTGGCGATCGCGCGGCAGTGACCATCGGGCTGCGGAGTCGGGCGTCCGCCTTTGTCTGCATTTGCGCACGCGCCGGTGATCTGTCACGCGCCGGTCTGCGCGTTTGCACGCCGACAGGCAAGTGGCGGTGGCACGTCGCCTGTCCCGCCGCGCCCCGCTACCCCAAGCCCCGCCACGCCCCGCCACGCCCGCCGCCCACGCCCCGCCACGCCCCGCCACGCCCCGCCCAGCCCGCCGCCGCCACGTCACCCCCGCCCCCTTTTCCCGCCGGCGGTAATCCGATCGGCGCGCGCGCCCCCGGAATGTTTGGAATCGGCCTCGCGGACGCTGCAGCTGCACCGCTTCATCCCGCTGGCTGCTCTCCCTTTCACGTGGCACACGCGTCAAATACGAGGCACTTGCAACTCGATGGTAAAGTTTACGATGGACGAGTCCCCGGGCAAATTGTAATAATGCGCGCATGCGTGTGTGTGTTGTAATTATTGTTACTTTTTTAAATTTTTACCGTGGCGCCGTTCCGTACCATACCGTACCCTTTTTTAATTAGTACCGCAGATACAGAACTTTCGAAGATATTAACCACAAGAACAGTGCCATCGTTTATTAATCACCGTCAAGTAAATCACAACGAACATATCTTTACCTGCAAAGAGTGAAATATTCTCTATCTTCTCAAGGAGATCGAGTTGGATTGACAATGCTTCAGATGTCAAGATGAACTCTGCCATTATATCGCAGACTGCAAATTTTTCATGGAGTATTTAGCAGCAAGAGTCCTCTTACGATATAATAATGACATCCGACGATATCTTCAAGCAACAAAATTCACTTCCAATGCTCGCGAATGGAGACAACGATGATCATTAGCCACTTTCCACAACGAAAGCTGCTATTCAGTAGATTAAAAGAATTATTATGGGATATTAATTTCTCAATATTTTCCAATTTTAATTACATGCAAAATATTTTTTGGGGAATCATATGATTATTACAGGCATAACAAAATTAACGTTTTAAAACTACTAGAAATCAACAAGCATCCATCTCTTTCAACAATGTAATTTTGGTATGTTAGACGGAACTAAAACTAAAACAGGTATGGGCTGTAACTGTTTAACAGCAAGCCATGCACACATTGAATGCTACAGAGCTTCCAGACGAGTCCTACGATACAACAAATCAATCATAGTGTGTCTTTAATAAAACTATACATTACTATATGCAGTTTCCAATTATCCATGAGATCAGGAAGCAGAATATATGTAAACACTGAATAATTGTGAAGTCACTATTGTTAAGAATACCGAAAAGACACCATTTTGCAGCATTCAGTGAAATTCACAAATGTGTAACTTCTACTAAGTGACTAAGCAAATTTGTCGAACTATGTAAATATTTTTTCAATCTAAAACCATACATTAATATGAATTATCTACAAATGACAAGTGCTATCCTGACAGAAGAAAAACTCTACTTATGTTGCAATATTTATTTTCCAACCATTCGCTAAAGTTCAATCTTGGAATTTATTGAAAATAAAAAGTTGAATCTCAAAAGTTCGGTTTTGATAATTTGGAAAACGGTAGAAATATGAGTAACTTACTATTATATTTTTCTACTTATGTTCATTTCTTCTGATTTCATTCAGAGATATTTAACAAGCAATCGTTTGTCAATACTATCAGATAGATTCGCCATGTAATAAAAATTAGAAAACTATTAGAGTTAGTTACTTTGTTTATAGCGATAATAGCTGTTTGCATTAAAGCATGTCTGTTTTCGTGAAGAAAGTTTAATTATTTTACTTTGTACTACGAAAGAACAAGAAAACAATAAGAGAGATGGTTTCAGTAATTTAGGGCTAAAACTGTTAGAACTTGTTTTTTGGAAAGTATTAACTTTATCTTAACTTTAATTGTAGTATATCACAATAAAAAAATATTAACTTTACTCTATAATTTCCACTCAAATTGTTTTCGACACGCGATATCAACTCTTAGTAAGAACCGAAAGCACTTACCAAAGAAAGTTGGGATCCCAGCGGGCCCACAATCCTCCTAAAGTGGCCCAGCTTACGCACCAAAGACGAATTGAAGCTGTAGTTTCATTCTTCTCCCCCCCCCTTTCCCCTTGCCTCTCGTCGCCCTTCGCGAGCTCGCTCTACCCTGTTGCGCACCGGTGCAGTTTCAACGGTTTCCAATTACAGCCTGAAGAGCTAATGCTGTAGCCATGTCCACCGCGGGCGCGGGCGCTGTCGGCGGGGAGCGCGCGAGATGGACGAGGTGTGGTGGGGGAGGGCGGGGAAGGGGTGGTATGAGATGGGGGGGAGGTGAGGCTCTGAGGAGAGTATTGAGCGGAGTGGGATGGGACAACCTGAGGGAAAGGTGGGGCGGGACCTAACCGGATCGGGTCGGGGCGGGCTGGACGTCATGAGACGAGCCCGTCATGAAACACCTTCAAACGACTCGGGATGCGATGAGGCAGGGAAGAACGGGACACGGCGTAAGGGCGCGAGACTGGACTAGGAATCGGGTTGTGATGGCGGGGTGAAAGAGACGGGTTGGGACGGACAGGACGGGTCTGAACGGGCCATGACGTCATGAAACGAGAACAGCCGAAAAACCACGAACGAGGCAGGGTGGGATTAAGCAATGAGGGACGGAATGCGACAAGATGGAATGACACACACACGACGGCGCGAGACGGATCTGATGGGTCGGGTTGCAATGCGGGGCGTAAAGAGAAGTAACTACCATCAGTACCGACAGTACCCACACGTACCCAGACGTACCCACAAGTACCCACACGTACCCACACATACCCACACGTACCCACACGTAACCACACGTAACGTTCGGACATGGTCGGAATGGGCCAGACCGAATCGGACAGGATCGGACAGGGTCGGACAGGGTCGGATGGGGTCGGATGGTGTCGGACGGGGTCGGACAGGGTCGGACAGGGTCGGACAGGGTCGGACAGGATCAGACAGGATCAGACAGGATCAGACACGATCAGACAGGATCAGACACGATCAGACAGGATCAGACAGGGTCAGGACGGGATGGAACGGGAGGGGACGGGACAAGACAGGACGGTGCAGAGCAGGGCGAGCTGGACGGCAGCGAAAGAATCGACGTGTACAATGGCGGCGGCAGGACGGGTAGGGTGTGGTCCGGCGGGGCGGAGAAGGGGGAGTGGAGGCAAGGGGTCTGTAGGGATCCGATAGGGGCGGTGCGGTGAAGGTTGGAAGTGCAGTGGGGGCGGGGTGAGAGAAGAGAGCTCGCGATAAAAAGCAATTCGCCTCCAGCGGGGACAACGTCGCTCGGGCGAAGGGCGGGTGAAAACCACGCGTCGGTGGCGGCACCGTTAGCGAGGCAGATGGCGGTGGGCGGGCGGGGGCTTGACCGTCGGCAAACACCGGAAGCGACGACACCGGTGAATTCTCACGTCGAAGGAAGGGATGAGCGTCCTCGAATCGAATGAATGAACAATCGCATAGAGAAACGTTTCCAAAGGTATTTGGCCGGTGTCTTCGTGGTCGGAGTACATGTGTTGTTATGGAGATGCCGCGTGTCTGCGCAAGTTAGTTTATCAGTGGTGGATGTTTGGCATTTCTAATATTTTAATAAAAGGCTTCGTCACCGCCAACATTTTGTTGTTCGTTTGAGGTGTTCAGACGTAAATAATGACCTGTGACATAACATGTTTAGTAGGAAAAGATAATGTGATTGTGGCAACCTTTTACGGGGATCGAGGACCAAAGACCATTACGTTCGCATGAATTATCACTGCCTCTTGTTCTGTTTTTGAAACAACTTACACTCTATTTCTCACCCAAACGCGTCATTACCCTCATCACTTTTACGCTACTGTAAGATGACATGTTAAAGTCAGAAGGACATTAAATTTGAAAAAAAATATGTTCTCATGCTATTTTCAGGAAGATTAAATGGAAGAATTATTATAAGAAATAACAGGTGGAAAATTCAAATTCATTAAATGCAGAAAAATAAAAAGAAATGTTTATGTGTTATGAAAATGTTTTGAAAAACAGTAGGGCTTGAAGGGGGTTCGAGACTTCTGAATAGGAGTTACAATTTGTTATATGAGACAAGTTATGTTAGTTATAAAACGAGATAAGGTATTTTCTTATTTTTACGATGATGTTTTGCGAATAACTTGATAACCATGTACATGCCTTTCTGTTATCAGAGCTTTACATTATCAGATCTATTTTATTTCAAGTGCTAATAAAACAGATTTTTAATTATCAAATAACTACATCATTATGATGGAACGACAGATGACTTCTAAGAAACGTAAATATTTACTTTAAAATAGTTGTGCGTTTATGAACCATGCGTCAATATTATGTTTCAACAAATCAATCTAATAATAGTGAAAATAAACCAAAAAGGAACATTCAAACATCATTTATTGTTAGTCAATCATAAAATTTTTTAGTTGGTGTGTACGGTTACAAAAAACTACATACATTGAAAAGTCATCCTCGAAGATATCATCACAATATACAAAGTGATTTCATGACGTTATGAGGCCGCTGCAAACGCGAAAGAATAAAACAATGGAATGTCCGAACACGAAATGAAAATTATCTTGCAGGTGTTATACGTAATGAAAACCGCCAGAAATAAAAGCAAAACTGCAGCAAGTCAGGGAATTAAGGCACTAGATTAAATGATTAGACCCCAGAATCTAGACATTTATTTGAGTACGAAAATATGGATACGAATAAACAGGCAAGGTAAAAAGAATGTTGAATCTGGTTGTACAATTTTCAACAAAACACAATAGGTGTCAGACAATAAAAGAGGGTTTGTGGTTCATACGTTCTATCCTCACGCAAATGCTTGCAAGCAGTCATACCGAAATAATTTTCAAAAATCATCTTTTATTCACAACAAAACTCAAAGACCATGTTAAAACTGAGATTTTGCTCAGATGTAAATCACGAATTTCAATCAAATTAGTGGCCAATATCACATTTTTACCTCCTTAGTTGATTACGCATTAAAAACACCATTTTTAGTGTAATATTCCTACCAGTTTCAGAATCGAGAATAAAGGTATGAGAAACATTATAGTTAAACGCGAATATAAATGTGAATGAACGTTCCAGAAATTCGCAAAATGTGGCATGAATATATCTTAAATGCAGAATATTGTAATTTAAAACGTACATTGCCCCTTTATTTCCAATAACTTTAATCAACTTTACTAAGATTAGTAATTTACTAATAAATTACCTTAAGTTATGAAGGATGCACACGTTGGTTTCAAAGTGTACGTAGAGCAGAAACGTAACCTTAATTAAGTTTCTACTCCCAGAGAACACATTTTCCGTTCATTTGTCGTCAGTTTGTAAATAAGAGCATTGTAGTATATAAATATAGCAAAATATTTGTATTAAATTTCTTAAAGAAACAGAACCGTGCTTCCCTGTATCCGGCCCCACGTGCTTCGTCTTTAAAAGTATACATTTTGTGACAAAATATGCATGAAACAAATTCGCATATTTTTTTAATAGGCTGTCCGGATGACGCCGTGTCCATGGCATTTCCATGACGTTTCGGTCCATGACGTTTCGGTCGCCATTCTGCGACCTTCCTCAGGACGAAATGCAGGTGAATTTAGGCATTTTGCCCTGGGGAAGGTCGCAGAATGGCGGCCGAAACGTCGGCACCTTTGCCATGGACGCGGCGTCACCCGGACAGGCTAGTAAATACGGACTCCGGCCGCGAAAGCTTACGCTCTCAGGCGCATATTTTGTATTTGCTTTTTTGAAGCTTACATTAATAGCAAGGTCTTTAGCGTCCACATGATTGATTCGGGTAACTGTAAGGGCAGTCATTTGTCCGACAGGTCTCCGCGTATGGGCTTCTTTACACGCGCTCTTGCGTTACTACGCAGCGGCCAGAATTGGGAAGGAATTAGGACGATAGTAGCGCTTGGGACACTTCACAGAGGGGTTGTAATAGCATCTGTAAAGCAGACAAACTGATTTAGTCGATACAAATGTAACACGACATTGTCCGGGAATTAAACCCACACATCCTTGGTGAAAGGCAAGGCTCTGAGCCTCAAGAGACCTGGGAAAATTTTGTTTCCAGAAATCTGTGCCGTTTAAGAACGACCGTGACGAAACGTTTGCGAACATGAGCAATAAAATTTCACACGAACATCAAATGCTGGGTTCCACGTTGATTTGAAACGCTTATGAAACGCTCAAGAACTTCTAAACAAACGTTGACAGCGAAACTCTTCTATATATGGAGTTTGAGCAGAAGGAAACGTGCATTTATGATATTTTCTTCGTTCTAGCACATTCTTCCTTATTAGTCGATGGCGATCACGCGAACATTAGAAAATTGTAATTTTTTTGTACCGGAAAGTTTTATAAAACATGAGTGAAACAAAATATTTTTCAAAATGAGGTGTATTTTCTTTCTGGAATCAATTATCAGATAAAGTTAAGAAGATTAATATGAGGAAAGTAAGCTAACAGGCAAGTGACGTCTGTCTGACAAAGGCAACAAGGAAGGTTGCCACGAACGCAAGATAAAGAACGAATTTTGGAGGCAAAATACGATTCATGTTCCCGTGAATTGATAATGAGCGAGTTACTCAAATGACAAAAAACTGACTCGAGGGTGTGAGTTGGAATGTTGATCTCCAAAATGAAGTCGTAGGGTAGGTCTGAGAACCGCTGGGCCAGTCCCACACGGCGAGGAGGTATAGATGAGAGAGAGTAGTGAACTCCGTCATTCGCCCCGGAGCCCGAGGCAGCGACGCGCGCCGTGCAACGGAGAGCTCCCCACGGCCCGGCCTCCGGCGAGGCGTCAGCGGCGGCGACCGGCAGATCCCGCACCTCCCGGCTTCGGCCTCGGGGGAGGCGGCGGAGGCGGTGGGGTGGGAGGGGTGGTGGAGTATCGGTGCCGGAGCAGCGTCAGGACGACAGAAGGGCAGAAGTAGGACGGTAGCGGGCGATAGCGGGACAGGTAGGGGGAGGAGATACAGCGACGAAGTTGAGGGGTGTAGTGGCAGCGAGGTGGCGACGGTAGGGTGGTATCGACGGCGTCGCGGGGAGGCGGGTGTGTGTCCGAGGTCAGCGATAGCGCGACGGGGAGGCGCAGGGTTGTGGGGTTGTGGTGGCGGCGGCGGTGCGGTAGTGCGTGGTGGCGGCGGAGCGGCGGCGAGGCGGTGGCGGGCGGGCGGCGGAGGCGGCGGCGGAGCGGAGCGAGGCGGAGGCGGCGGCGGAGGCGGCGAGGCGCGGAGGCGGCGCGGAGCGGCGAAGGAGGCGGCGAAGGAGGCGGCGAAGGAGGCGGCGAAGGAGGCGGCGAAGGAGGCAGCGGCGGAGGCGGAGGCGGAGGCGGCGGCGCGGAGGCGGCGGCGGAGGCGGCGGCGGAGGAGGCGCGGCGGAGGCGCGGCGGAGCGGCGGCGGAGGCGGCGGCGGACGGCGGCGAGGCGGCGGCGAGGCGGCGGCGAGGCGCGCCGGAGGCGGCGGCGGAGGCGGCCGGCGGGCGGAGCGGGCGAGGCGCGGCGGCGCGAGGCGGCGGCGGAGGCGCGGCGGAGGCGCGGCGGAGCGGGCGGAGGCGGCGGCGGAGGCCGGCGGCGGAGCGGCGGCGGAGGCGCGGCGGAGGCGGCGGCGGAGGCGGCGGCGGAGCGGAGGCGGCGGCGGAGGCGGCGGCGAGGCGGCGGCGGAGGCGGAGGCGGCGCGGAGGGCAGCGGAGGCGGCGGCGGAGGCGGCGGAGGGTGGCGGCGGCGCGTAGTGTAGGGTGGGGTGGGTAGTGGCGGGGCAGAGGCGGTGGGACGGTGGAGTGCAGGGTGACGGGGATGGAGAGGGCAAAGGCAGTAGAGAGCGGGGAGGCCGCTTTAATTTCAAGGGCCGAGCCTTCCTCGGCCCTCCGCCCCGGGGCGGCCCCTCGCTGCACCGCGGCCGAGCGTCGCTTCGGCCGCTCCGCGAACTTGGCTTTATCGCCCGAGGAGGGATGCAGGGCCGGCGGTGATAGGGCGGCGATGAGGCGTTCAGCGCAGGGGAGAAGAGGGCGGAGGTGGACGTTCGGTACTTGGCCTTCCAACTGCAAGGCCAGGAAATGGCCGAGGAGAATGGCGAGGAAATGGCCGAGGAGAAAGAAGAGCGGCTGCACGGGAATTTGGGTTCAGTCGAAAAATGTCCCTTGATAATGAGCGATTTATAACAGTTAAGAAAATAAAAGATTGTGGGTATGCAAACAAAAATAAGTCGACCATAAAAGACAAACATACATTTATGTGAATGAAAGATCGTAATCAATAGATACAAGAGGATCAAGGACATTATTTCGTTTGAAAGCATAGACTAAAAAATAAATGAAAATATTCGCATACTTCACTTAAGGAGAAGGTGAAAGACAAGGAAATTTGTGAATATCAGATTCAATCTCTACGTAACTCTTCCAACAACCAATCTGGTTTTAAGTCAGTTACTCATGAAGATGTGATGAAGATGCCACTGTAGATGAGCTAAAATTAATATACTTCAGCGAGTTCTCCAAGGCGTTGGGGTGGCGACATGACTTGTAGATATGGGACGCGAGGAAAAGCGATCGGAAAGGAAAACGAAATAGCATAAAACGGAGGCTTTTTGCCAAAAGTCGCGAAAAAGGACGAAGAGAAATTGGTGTTGTTTGCGCTTAATAAAAATAAGGATTACTCGGATCAGCCCTGACCGAATGGTGAAGCAGACACATCTGAAATTGCATCGAAATCTAGGAAGAACGTATCAAGGATTTTTGAGACAAGAGTATTATGGGATCAAGTGAATGAGACATTGAGAAAGATCTTGTTCAACTTGGTAGCAGTCGAGGTCAGGTTGCAGCATGAATCTGACAGCTTTTTCTTTCGTTCAACCTCCTCCCTTCTCCACAATCTCTCCTGATTCGGCGGACTCTGCTTCCGGATGAAGTGGGGTTAGTGAAGCCTTTGTAGGGTTAGTCCCTCTGGTCGATGGATAGTGTCTTAACGCGAACTTCCCTCGGAAATCCCGAGATTAGAAGAGCAAATACATATACGTGGCTTCACATCACGCCAATCTTCTTTCTAGCGTTGTGGTACGGCGGTAACTTAAAATAGATATTTTACAAAGAAAACGATGTATAAAGATCTACAGTGTATTGTAATGGAAAAGTGTTTTCACGGAAAGGGTTTTAAAAGGAAATTCTGTAATAACTCAGACATCATAATTTTATTTTCCATTCTTTTGTTCCATTTATGGTACAAAATTAACAAAAAAATGTTAAAATATATATTTTTGTAAACCTCTTCAAAACTGTATTTTTATTCAAAATAGATTACCAAGAAAAATTCCGAAATGAATCAATTCTTAGGTAGTATTTTTATACATTTGAATACATAATACAACTAATAAGTAAAATGTCAAGGCGTTTCGAGTTGTGTTTCAGCGGTACGAAGCAACATATTGAACTCCATAATTTTTTTCAAAGTTAAAACGAAGAAAAATAATATATTATAATTATGAATAATATTTTTTTCTAAAAAGTATGTCCCTTCAGTTATTTCCTTTATTTTATTTCTCTGCGCTTGCACATCACATCACTTACTGAACTCTTTTTACGCATTCTCATCATTCTTTCGCATTCGTCTTCTCCCCTCGCTTCTTCTCTCTGTTTCTGCTGGGTTCCTCTGTTGCAAACAGTGCAGATCAGCGCCTCATCTAGTCCCTCATTTTCCGCCGCATGGCACCGGAAATCCTGGGATCGCTCGCAGCAAGATGTTGCTGAACGATCTCAGCTGAGAGAGATCCTGACATTTCTTCCGTCCCACCCCATTCCTCCCCTCTACGCTTTCCCTCCCTTGCTCCTTTCCCGTAATATTTTCTCCTCTCCGTCCCTTCGCCTCTTGTCCCTTCACCTTACCAACTCTCCACCTCACCAACTCTCCATATTACCAAATTTCCACCTTACCAAATTTCCACCTTACCAAATTTCCACCTTACCAAATTTCCACCTTAC
>BOPP01000036.1:1671951-1691899 GCA_017312745.1 Gryllus bimaculatus
GCTTGGGCAAGCAGTCATACCGGAAATAATTTTCAAAAATCATCTTTTATTCACAACAAAACTCAAAGACCATGTTAAAACTGAGATTTTGCTCAGATGTAAATCACGAATTTCAATCAAATTAGTGGCCAATATCACATTTTTTACCTCCTTAGTGATTACGCATTAAAAACACCATTTTTAGTGTAATATTCCTACCAGTTTCAGAATCGAGAATAAAGGTATGAGAAACATTATAGTTAAACGCGAATATAAATGTGAATGAACGTTCCAGAAATTCGCAAAAGTGGCATGAATATATCTTATGCAGAATATTGTAATTTAAAACGTACATTGCCCTTTATTTCCAATAACTTTAATCAACTTTACTAAGATTAGTAATTTACTAATAAATTACCTTAAGTTATGAAGGATGCACACGTTGGTTTCAAAGTGTACGTAGAGCAGAAACGTAACCTTAATTAAGTTTCTACTCCCAGAGAGCACATTTTCGTTCATTTGTCGTCAGTTTGTAAATAAGAGCATTGTAGTATATAAATATAGCAAAATATTTGTATTAAATTTCTTAAAGAAACAGAACCGTGCTTCCCTGTATCCGGGCCACGTGCTTCGTCTTTAAAAGTATACATTTTGTGACAAAATATGCATGAAACAAATTCGCATATTTTTTTAATAGGCTGTCGGATGACGCCGTGTCCATGCATTTCCATGACGTTTCGGTCCATGACGTTTCGGTCGCCATTCTGCGACCTTCCTCAGGACGAAATGCAGGTGAATTTAGGCATTTTGCCCTGGGGAAGGTCGCAGAATGGCGGCCGAAACGTCGGCACCTTTTGCCATGACGCGGCGTCACCCGGACAGGCTAGTAAATACGGACTCCGGCCGGCGAAAGCTTACGCTCTCAGGCGCATATTTTGTATTTTGCTTTTTGAAGCTTACATTAATAGCAAGGTCTTTAGGCGTCCACATGATTGATTTCGGGTAACTTGTAAGGGCAGTCATTTGTCCGACAGGTCTCCGCGTATGGCTTCTTTACACGCGCTCTTACGTTACTACGCAGAGGCCAGAATTGGGAAGGAATTAGGACGATAGTAGCGCTTGGGACACTTCACAGAGGGGTTGTAATAGCATCTGTAAAGCAGACAAACTGATTTAGTCGATACAAATGTAACACGACATTGTCCGGGAATCAACCCACACATCCTTGGTGAAAGGCAAGGCTCTGAGCCTCAGAGACCTGGGAAAATTTTGTTTCCAGAAATCTGTGCCGTTTAAGAAACGACCGTGACGAAACGTTTGCGAACATTGAGCAAAAAATTTCACACGAACATCAAATGCTGGGTTCCACGTTGATTTGAAACGCTTATGGAAACGCTCAAGAACTTCTAAACAAACGTTGACAGCGAAACTCTTCTATATATGGAGTTTGAGCAGAAGGAAATGTGTGCATTTATGATATTTTTCTTCGTTCTAGCACATTCTTCCTTATTAGTCGTTGGCGATCACGCGAACATTAGAAAATTGTAATTTGTTTTGTACCGGAAAGTTTTTAAAACATGAGGAAACAAAATATCTTTCAAAATGAGGTGTTTTTCTTTCTGGAATCAATTATCAGATAAAGTTAAGAAGATTAATATGAGGAAAGTAAGCCTACAGGCAAGTGACGTCTGTCTGACAAAGGCAACAAGGAAGGTTGCCACGAACGCAAGATAAAGAACGAATTTTGGAGGCAAAATACGATTCATGTTCCCGTGAATTGATAATGACCGAGTTTACTCAAATGACAAAAAACTGACTCGAAGGTGTGAGTTGGAATGTTGATCTCCAAAATGAAGTCGTAGGGTAGGTCTGAGAACCCGCTGGGCCAGTCCCACACGGCGAGGAGGTATAGATGAGAGCGAGTAGTGAACTCCGTCATTCGCCCCGGAGCCCGAGGCAGCGACGCGCGCCGTGCAACGGAGAGCTCCCCACGGCCCGGCTCCGGCGAGGCGTCAGCGGCGGCGACCGGCAGATCCCGCACCTCCCGGCTTCGGCCTCGGGGGAGGCGGCGGAGGCCGGTGGGGTGGGAGTGGGGTGGTGGAGTATCGGTGCCGGAGCAGCGTCGAGGACGACAGAAGGGCAGAAGTAGGACGGTAGCGGGCGATAGCGGGACAGGTAGGGGGAGGAGATACAGCGACGAAGTTGAGGGGTGGTAGTGGCAGCGAGGTGGCGACGGTAGGGTGGTATCGACGGCGTCGCGGGGAGGCGGGTGGTGTCCGAGGTCAGCGATAGCGGCGAGGGGAGGCGCAGGGTTGTGGTGGTTGTGGTGGCGGGCGGCGGTGCGGTAGTGGCGGTGGTGGCGGCGGAGGCGGCGGCGGAGGCGGTGGCGGAGGCGGCGGCGGAGGCGGCGGCGGAGCGGAGGCGGAGGCGGAGGCGGCGGCGAGGCGGCGAGGCGGCGGAGGCGGCGCGGAGCGGCGAAGGAGGCGGCGAAGGAGGCGCGAAGGAGGCGGCGAAGGAGGCGGCGAAGGAGGCAGCGGCGGAGGCGAGGCGGAGGCGGATAGGCGGAGGCGGCGGCGGAGGCGCGGCGGAGGACGGCGGCGAGGGCGCGAGGCGGCGGCCGGGAGGCGGCGCGGAGGCGCGGCGGAGCGCCGGACGGCGGAGGCGCGGCGAGGCGGCGGCGGAGCGGCGGCGAGGCGGCGGCGGAGGCGGAGGCGGCGGCGAGGCGGCGGCGGAGGCGGCGGCGGAGGCGGCGGCGGAGGCGGCGGCGGAGGCGGCGGCGGAGGCGGCGGCGGAGGCGGCGGCGGAGGCGCGGCGGAGGCGGCGGCGGCGAGGCGGCGGCGGAGGCGGCGCGGCGGAGGCGGGCGGCGGCGGAGGCGGCGCGGAGGCGGCGGCGGAGGCGGAGCGGCGGCGGAGGCGGCAGCGGAGGCGGCGGCGGAGGGCGGCGGAGGTGGTGGCGGCGGCCGGTAGTGTAGGGTCGGGGTGGGTAGTGGCGGGGCAGAGGCGGTGGGACGGTGGGAGTGCAGGGTGACGGGGATGGAGAGGGCAAAGGCAGTAGAGAGCGGGGAGGCCGTTTAATTTCAAGGGCCGAGCCTTCCTCGGCCCTCCGCCCCGGGGCGGCCCTCGCTGCACCGCGCCGAGCGTCGCTTCGGCCGCTCCGCGAACTTGGCTTTATCGCCCGAAGGAGGGATTGCAGGGCCGCGCGTGATAGGGCGGCGATGAGGCGCTTCAGCGCAGGGGAGAAGAGGGCGGAGGTGGACGTTCGGACTTGGCCTTCCAACTGCAAGGCACGGAAAATGGCCGAGGAGAATGGCGAGGAAATGGCGAGGAGAAAGAGAGCGGTCCGCACGGGAATTTGGGTTTCAGTCGAAAAAATGTCCCTTGATAATGAGCGATTTATAACAGTTTAAAGAAAATAAAGATTGTGGGTATGCAAACCAAAAATAAGTCGACCATAAAAGACAAACATACATTTATGTGAATGAAAGATCGTAATCAATAGATACAAGAGGATCAAGGACATTATTTCGTTTGAAAGCATAGACTAAAAAATAAATGAAAATATTCGCATACTTCACTTAAGGAGAAGGTGAAAGACAAGGAAATTTGTGAATTATTCAGATTCAATCTCTACGTAACTCTTCCAACAAACCAATCTGGTTTTAAGTCAGTTACTCATGAAAGATGTGATGAAATGCCACTGTAGCATGAGCTAAAATTAATATACTTCAGCGAGTTCTCCAAGGCGTTGGGGTGGCGACATGACTTGTAGATATGGGACGCGAGGAAAAGCGATCGGAAAGGGAAAACGAAATAGCATAAAACGGAGCTTTTTTGCCAAAAGTCGCGAAAAAGGGACGAACGAGAAATTGTGTTGTTTGCGCTTAATAAAAATAAGGATTACTCGGATCAGCCCTGACCGAATGGTGAAGCAGACACATCTGAAATTGCATCGAAATCTAGGAAGAACGTATCAAGGATTTTTGAGACAAGAGTATTATGGGATCAAGTTGTAGCAGTCGAGTCAGGATGCAGCATGAATCTGACAGCTTTTTCTTTCGTTCAACCTCCTCCCTTCTCTACAATCTCTCCTGATTCGGCGGACTCTGCTTCCGGATGAAGTGGGGTTAGTGAAGCCTTTGTAGGGTTAGTCCTCTGTCGATGGATAGTGTCTTAACGCGAACTTCCCTCGGAAATCCGAGATTAGAAGAGCAAATACATATACGTGGCTTCACATCACGCCAATCTTCTTTCTAGCGTTGGTGGTACGGGCTAACTTAAAATAGATATTTTACAAAGAAAACGATGTATAAAGATCTACAGTGTATTGTAATGGAAAAGTGTTTTCACGGAAAGGGTTTTAAAAGGAAATTCTGTAATAACTCAGACATCATAATTTATTTTCCATTCTTTTGTTCCATTATGGTACAAAATTAACAAAAATTTTAAAATGTATATTTTTGTTCACCTCTTCAAAACTGTATTTTTATTCAAAATAGATTACAAGAAAAATTCAGAAATGAATCAATTCTTAGTAGTAATTTATACATTTGAATACATAATACAACTAATAAGTAAAAATGTCAAGGCGTTTCGAGTTGTGTTTCAGCGTACGAAGCAACATATTGAACTCCATAATTTTTTCAAAGTTAAACGAAGAAAAATAATATATTATAATTATGAATAATATTTTTTTCTAAAAAGTATGTCCCTTCAGTTATTCCTTTATTTTATTTCTCTGCGCTTGCACAATCACATCACTTACTGAACTCTTTTTACGCATTTCTATCATTCTTTCGCATTTCGTCTTCTCCCCTCGCTTCTTCTTTCTGTTTCTGCTGCGGTTCTCTGTTGGCAAACAGTGCAGATCAGCGCCTCATCTAGTCCCTCATTTTCCGCCGCATGGCACCGGAAATCCTGGGATCGCTCGCAGCAAGATGTTGCTGAACGATCTCAGCTGAGAGAGATCCTGACATTTGTTCCGTCCCACCCCATTCCGCCCCTCTACGCTCCCTTCCTTCTCTCTTTCCCAATATTTCTCCCTCCGTCCTTCGCTCGCCTTCACTCCCCTTCCACTCATCTCGCCTCCCTTTCCCCTCCCCCCCTTCCACCCCCCCCTCCCAACTCTCCACCTCACCAACTTCCCCCTCACCAACTCTCCACCTCACCAAAACTCTCCACCTCACCAACTCTCCACCTCACCAACTCTCCACCTCACCAACTCTCCACCTCACCAACTCTCCACCTCACAACTCTCCAACCTCACCAACTCTCACTTCACCACCTCTCCACGCTTACCAAATTTCCACCTTACCAAATTTCAACCTTACCAAATTTCAACCTTACAAATTTCCCCCTTACCAAATTTCAACCTTACCAAATTTCCAACTTACCAAATTTCCAACTTACCAAATTCAACCTCCCTTCCCCTACTCTTCAACTCCCGGAGTTTCCAACTCTCCACAACACTCTACCTTTCCCACTTCTCGTCTCCCATCCTCGCGGTTTCCGACCTCTTCGCCCCAACTCCCAATGCCCGCATCCCTCACTTCCCCCGCTCCATGCGCGGTAGATCCCGCAATTCCTCCGCTGAAAGGTGGGGGGGGGGGGGGGGGCGACCTCCACAAATGCGCGCGCCTCTCGCACACGTACGAGCGAGTGAAGAGGCAAAACTCCCCGAGCACCCCCTTGATTTATTCGCGCTTGAGTTACGCCGTCTACGATAGCGCCACCGCAACCAAATTACAGCGCTCTTCTTTTGTCTCGCTGTGCGCGCTCCGAGCTGCGAATTCGCGTCCTCTATGAAATAGTTCCTAAATGCGTAGAACTGTAAATAATTCCCGCCGAGGGTTGTCATGCGAGAATATCAGTAAATGGACGGGATAACAATGGCGCTCTGTAAGTACCTATTCACATAGCGATGCACTCTGCGGAAAATAAAAACATATAGGGCAAAGGTTTTGTTCTCCGTTTTGCTAGGACTGATGACGCAAACAACTGCCTTCATAAGTGACAAAGAAGCACACTCCGAATCCAGTTCTGTCTATTCAAAACACAATAAAAATCTCTGAATCATTACATCGTGCTCGCCTGCATTTAATACCACTATACCAGAAAAAGAAGAGATATCATTCTAATTTAATGACGATACAAAGTTTTCCACAGGTAACATTACTGAAACGTCAGTAAAAGTTATCCAACATTAACTAAAAATTCAACATGAACCTAACTTAATAATGATGTGCACTTCCATGGAAAATAGTAATTGTCAGTGCAGTGAACATTGTCAGAGTTAACTACCCTGAAAAACTTAAAAAAAACTGGTTCAAGAGTCAGTCAAGTGAGTGGATATAGTTATAATGCTAAATACATTAATAACAAGTTGACTTATTACTTCATCATGCTTTGGGTCTGTTTACTGATTGACCCTTCTATATTGTTTCCAACAATGCGCTGTACATCTCATCGTCTGGCACTTAATAATAAAATACCAATCGTGCACCCAAAAACAAAGACGATAAAGAAAACAATAGATCTCTGAGACGTATTCGAAAAATATGCAACTGTGACATATCAAAGAAACATTCCTTTAATCAATGTAGTAAATTTCACTGCTTTAGTAAATTAAACAAACAGGATCAATATGTCCTAACTATTTATAATTTTTACCTTCCGCAAAACTAAAATAAAATCATTCATTTTATTAGCAAAACGTTCGACTGCTCTAAAAGATCTTCATCTAAGTGGACTTGCTTATATCTGAGCCCTCATGCAAAATTGTAAAAGCTTTATTATAACACCGTACTTAATATGCTTTTATAACAATCTTCTTTAAATTCAAAATAACAAGTAGTCAAGTTTCAACAGGGCAGAATTTTCATTATTGGTAATACATTCAACGTACTATGGTCGTTCGCGCTTTACAGATTTAGCAAGTGGTGCTAAAACAGCACGCCTTTAGTAATAGTTGGCCTTTCTCACCTATAGTAATAGTTATATAATTCGTTTTAGACTAGTTATATAATACATTTTTATAAACTATAAAAAGGAATGAATGTTTAATCATTTGAAATGTTAGCTATTCCTTTTCCTTCACATGAAGCCCCTGAAATTCCAATCTGATACTCCTGGAAAGCTAGAATTATTTCAAGTAGGTTTTAAATAATTTTTAAAAGATCAATGTGTAAATGTAAAAGAAGAGGTCGAACGTAAGAAATGAACAAAGAAATATGAAATATACAAATTTTCATTTACGAAGCATCAAAATGTCAGGAATTACACCACTAAGCGCAGTAAATTCAGAGCGGCCATTATTTTTGCCTCCAAATTAGCCCAAAGATACATATTTTCAAAACATTAAACATAAGCTCATTTGAAGATCTATTTTTAATGAACACATTTCATTACGAAGAATAATTATATTTTTACAATTGCAGTTGTAGGAAGACCAAAGCGCAGTCAGTTGGGAGCGGGCTATTATGTTTCTCGCGAAATTACAATAAAATACTCATATTTTCAAAATAACCACATGTCCTAACTTACACATCTGTTTTTGGAACACATTTCATTAAGAAAAATACTATACATTCACAATTTTAGTTTTAGGAAGATGCCTATTTTTTTTAATTTACGCCAAATCTCGCATTTCAACGAACATGACACCGGCACCATTCTCTTAAGCATCCTTTAAAAATATAATGTCTCAATTTAATTTAAAAAATGTGTGGTTTTTAAGAAAAACTTGTTTAAAAAAAACAAAATGCCTATATTTGACACAAAATTTCGCAAAAAATACCCTTTTTAAAAAAATCGAATTATTTGAAGATCTGATTTTGATGAACACATAAATAAAACTCTTCATAATTGTAGTTGTAAGAAGATGAACAAATTTTTAATTTCTTCAATTTTCAAAAAATCTTAGTTATTCACCAACATGACACCTATATTGGTTTCTTAAATGATCTTGTGAGTATCTACTAACAAAATTTAATCAAAACCGATGGAACCGTTTTTGAGTAAAAAAAATTTAACAAAGTTAAAAATTGCCAATATTTCACACACAATTCCGCAAAAAATACCTTAATGCTCGAAAAATTGTACATGACCTTACTTCAAAATCTATCTTTAAGAAACAGATTTCATTAAGGGACAAATCTCTTTATTATTTTAGTTGAAGAAACACCCCGATAAATGTTTGATTTCTTAATTCCAAGAGTTTCCAACCAACATGAGACCTGCACTATTCTCTTCAGATTAGCCAACAACAAAATTTAATCAAAACAGTTGGAGCCATTCTTTTTGAAAATTTCGAAAATGTCCCTGGGTGTACATGATGTAAAGTAACCCCTAAAATTAAAATAATGAATTCAAATTGAAGGGACCGCGATATCAGCCGCATCGATCAGGGAATATTAATTTTGGAGAAAATCTGCTGAACTGTTTAGCCGCTAGCGTTGTTTACAGTCAGACAGACGAACAGACATTTGGCCGTCAATCGATTTTTCGGTTTCAAGGACCCACAAAACAGAGATTCCGGCTACACGACGTGTTAGAGAATTTTTCTTCAAAATTAGAAACTGGATTCATCCACTTTTAAGGTACTACGGCCCTGTAATAGTTATGTTTTTCTGCCGACAATTTGCCGTTTTTTCGTGCAGCTTTACACAACTTTCTCTTCTTAAGAAGGTCCTTCTTATGCGCGGGGATGTTAAAAAATAACAATACATATTATGTTTCACACTGGCAATTGATCATACATCTTTTATCATTAAAATATGGTTGATTCATATAAGTTACAAATGCAGGGAGAAACTTGCGAGACTTTTACGCTGAAAAACAAAACGTCCAGATTCGCTCAGAGAAGTAACAAATTAAAATAATCGTCATCTTGTGTAATGCACACTGCAGTGCAATGCAGTGTCATCCTCCCTTGTAAGTGATCGACTTTCCCCCAAAAATCAAATGAGGTTACATGTGGCAGACGGCGAAGGGTGAGAATGTCAGGGTGGGGAAGGGCGAGATGGACAGGGCCAGAAAAAACAGAGTGAGGAAGGTCAGAAAGGGCAGGTCGGGAAAGGACGGGTCGAGGAAGGACAGGGCGGAGAAGGGTGGGAAAGCCAGGGTGAGGAATGACTGGGAATGACAGAGGGGAAGGCAGGGCAGCACATGGCGGGGGTGGCCCAGGTGTGGGGAAGGCAGGGCCGCCGCAGGCTGAGGGCCGGAGCAGACGGGCTGTGGCGGACGAGGTGGAAAGGGCGAGGGAAACAGATGAGGGGGAAGAGCTGGAGCAGAAGGGGCGGGGAGAATGGGGGATGCGGGCATGGTGAGTAAGAGCAGACGAGCCGGGCCGGGCCGAGCCAAACAGGACGTGACGGCCGAGGTGCACGGAACAGGCCGAGGTGGGGAGAGAAGCGTAGTGGCGACCGCGGATCTCCCCGACCCAGGGGGCGCACGCGGGCGAGAGGGAGATGATCCCACAGCGGCGGCTCCCCCTCCCCTTCACCCCGCCCAGAGACGGGGGACAATGCGGTGGCGATGGAGCGTTGCCTTGGGAGAGGGTCCGGGGGCGACGCGACGGCGTCTGGGGAGGCAAAGGTCCTTCTCCTCCCAGCAATCCGCCGGCACGCTCCTTCCTTCGGGCCGCCGCAACCGAGCTTCCGTCTTCTATCGCCGTCACAAAGATTCTTAAGGACAGAAGAACTTCCAGTAAAGTAATCTTACATTTCTCTTTCCTGATTTTTGGTTTCACGTCGTACTACGTAGTATTTCCGTAGTAAAGAGAAAGAATTGTAATGCTGCTACGGAAAATGGCGCGATTTCTCCAAAAAACTCGTAATGTGGGACCCTGATGTAGGCGTACGCACAAGGGCCAGGGGGCGTGGCATCTATGAAAATTCGAAAAAGGTCCCGGAAACGTGATTAAAAATAATTTTATTTCCTTAAAGGCTCCCTACACCATTTGGAAAGAGCAACCCTTTACATGGTTTAACGTAAAATCAACTGTATCAATAAAAGCTTACTCTACTAAGCTTACGCTACTAAGCTTACGCATACTTACGCTACTAAGAATGCTTATTTATAGTAGAACATGACATACAGCTTTCTGCTTACCTTCGCACAGTACAACAAAATGTCTAACAATACGCTTGCGCAGATATTCTATTCTTGGGTTTTGAACGTTACAAGAAAAATGTTATACCAGAAATGCTGTTTTTAATTTATATTTTTCGTTATAAAATTGAGTTTAATTTTCTTGAATGTGATGTACTAACTGCGTATTTATTAATTTTACACTGAAAACTCAGTGTAGTATTTCACATCATTCCACCATTGATGCCTTGCAACCCACAAACCTCAAATAATGCTCAGTTTCAGCAGATCGACATGTGTCAAGTGATATCACTTACCCCGAGGACCAACAGCGAGAAACTGACGGACAAACCCACACGAAGTTTACCCGATTACTGCACGCAAGGTGCAATTCAGTGTGCGGCAGAGGTTTAGCGCGCGCGAGGCCCAAGCGCGTTCTAAGCGCGCTGGATGTACAGCCCTGCATCCCTGAGAGTCGCTCCTTCGGCGCGCCTGTCGATATCCTGGGTTGGCGCGCCGCTTTGCGGCATCCTGTTGCCGGAAGCGGTACCGTCTCGGCGGCGGGGGCGGACAGACGCTGCCAGGGGTTGCGACGGACGATGCGGAAGTGTTGGAGGAAGCGACAGCAGTGGCGGCGGCTGTAGCGGCGGAATGAAAGAACTTAAGAAAATGTGCAGGAAATGCTCGTGTCTGATGGTACGTTTAGCGACTGGCAGCAACTCTGGACTTCATGGAAGTCAGTAAGATAGGCATCGATAGGGTCAATAGATATTCTTTCAGTTGAATATGATGTACAGGCCCATGTTGTGAAGTGTACGTCTGTTGACTTGAGACGTTCCATTGTACATACGTAGAAGAAGTTCGGGAGTTAAAAATCACAATGTCGTGAACTGCCTGAATATTGAACGAATATATTGTATTTATTGGATATTCCTATTCTACATGTACAAAAAGGTACTTTATAATCTTTAACTCTTATTTTACGTAAATATAATTAGCTTTTAATGTTTTTGAAGTGTTGATAAAGCGAGTGAATAAATGAATAGATAAAAGTAAGCGGTGTTGACAGCGAGTAAATGTTAGATATTGATGCAGATGAAAGGATCGAAAATAAGAGAGTCCAAAAGTAAAATTGTGAAAATGACTTCAAAAATATTTATCAAAACAAGAAGAATCACCGCACAACTATTTGATATTTGCACCAATTCCCTTCCAGTAGATAAAATATTTTATATTCGTTGCATAAAGATCACCCACCTGTAAAACTATGTTTTTAGACCGTTTGTTATGTTACATGCCTAATAGACTTGTTACGAGACCAATCTGTTCTTGAGTTGTAGCAATAGATAACATTTCATCGTAATTTATGTAAATACTTGCTGCGAGAAGAAATCCGAACCAAAGAGAGGAACTTTGCAATCACTGGTAAGACATTTATTCTGAAGGATGTGTCATCTAGTATTATTACATGTAACAATAAGAAATTGATTGAATTAATACGTTTGGAGCACCGTTACTTAATGCAACACGTGAAATAAGCGAGAAAAGCGTGTGAGTACATTTTCTTGTGGATTTCTACGCAGATGTTAAAATATCCTAACTCTAAAATTAAGTCTTCCACATAAGACGGTTCCTATAAATTTTGTTGAAAAGGGGACTGGACTCGTGCTACCTCGGTACTTCATGTACTTGCGCTCTATTCACTAGAGTTGTGAAAACGTTCCGTATATAAACGTTCCGTAGAGGTGATCCGAAGTATACGGTTTTAGTGAGAGTGTGCGGTCAATTGTTAAGAGATTAATGTTTTGATCGTATTTCGAGGAAGATCCAATGGCACCAATCACGCATGTGGCGCATGGATTCCAATTCCACAGCGTAAAGTCCGTAAGTCCTTAACAAAACCTATCTACTTTTACCTCATGATCACAGACCTATTTTTCTGTACTTTCGGGGATTCTCAGATGAATTAAGGAATCAAACTGCATAAAGGAAATAATACTCCAACAATGTTATTTTTTTCACTAACACGTCAAGAAAAAGTCACGATAAAAGTTAGCTCCAGAGTCGTAAATTGATATTTTAGCATATTCTCATATTGGTTTAATAAGTACTTTGTGGTGGATAGACGGCTTCGGTCAGCTTATGTATTTAATCATTAGTGTGTATAGTGTTATTGATAAATTGCATAGAAGCATACGTGTTCCAAATACACATTTGTATTATGATATTTATATTATGAAGCAAGAACATAATTACGAGTAGTATGGAAGGTAAGGTATAATAATATTAATGATTAAAAGAACATCAATGATGTGGTATAGTATACGTAGAAAGTTAAAACCACTAACCAAAGTTATGCAAGTATAACGTAACGGGTGAAGGTCTTTTATATGGTATTGAAGTCTCAATATCAAAGAAAGATTCCGTTACCAACTTTTTTTAATATCAAGTTTACCAAATGTCGGTTTGAATAACACATAAGCATACACATTCAAACTAGTCTGTCATCCTTCTCCCAGCTTGATGTCCGCAGTTATTCATGTAAGTGTCATTTGAAGTGTTAGGTTAGCGTCGTGGAGGTATCCCGACGTTGTGGAGGTATGCTGTATCGTAGAAAGCTATACGCATTTAAAAATTATTATTTTACACGCTTTATGTAAGTGCATTTCTTACGTGTGACATCACTAAAGAAATTTGGATTCTAAGATGAACAAATCAAAATCTTCATGAGCCCGAAAATCATGAAAACTGCTTCAGCCAGATACCGTGGATTACCAAAAGAATTACTAGTCATAGTGAGATCTTCACGCTTCAAGAATCCATTTGAGGTGGTTGATATGAAACAAGAAAGTTGTTTGATCTAACTGCAGAAGCTCACAGATGTATTAATACAAAATAACTCAAGATCAATATTTTATCATGCATTCAAATAAATGCTGCTTGTCCTTGATGGATAAAAACTAAGAAATCATTCAATGGTCTTGAAGAATGGAATTTCTGCAAAAATGTCAGGAAGAGTAAAAATATTAACAGTATTGACGAAGTACAGGAACTTGAAAAGGTGCAGAGTTCTCGTACAATCATTTCAGAAAAGAAAAAGATCTTCTATCTTTGCTACCTTTCATAGATGAAAATATCTTGAGTTTTACAAATGTATTTGTCAACGAATCACAACATTATTCACCTTAATGTAACAGAGTGCTCTATTGTAAATTATGAAAGAGGAAGGAATGCACATTTCATTGTTAACGTCTACATAAGAAACTTGTACCATTTTCTGTGAAACTCACAATGCCGCTTATCTTTTACTAAGGAGCAAACTTTGATTAGATTTTATGTCGGTGAATGAGTACAAACTCGAGTATCAGTTACTTTGTTATATTTATAAGACATTAAATTGTGATATTTGTATTATTTTTACATTGAATAAATAATTTGAATTATTTGCAAATTTTGGTATCAAAATAATTTAGTTCTTTCCTCATTTTTTCATCCTAATTTTTTTGTTCTTTCACTATCTCTTTTCTGTCGATCCTACAACCCTGAGTTTCTTTGTTCTGATCTGATCATTTCCACTTTGCCTCTCTCATTCCCCCGCTCTACTTTCACTTTCTTCCCTCACTTCACTACATTCCAGAAATTTCAATTGTATCGCATCCTCAAACGGCAACTCCATTTGTCCTCCGTTTTCTTCATACAGTGTGCAGTTTTAGTGAGGCCTCTGCGGCATTTGTATCCCGCCACCGCGCATGCACTCCCACCCGCTCCGTAGCATCACCTCCGCTCTCTTTCCCCCGCAGGAGCGACGGCGGCGAGATAAGGGTGGAGGCGCGCAATCTCGCATTCTAACAGCGCAGCTATTCAACGTCGCTGCGGCGCGAGGAAGGGCTCGGAGCCCGTCGGCGCAAATGGATCCGCGCGGAGACGGACTGATGGCGCACTTGAGAAACGGGAGACCCAGATTTGTAGCGATTATTTCCTCGGTATTGCCGTTTCATAAACATGTAGACTCCGGGTGTTAGATGTAGATAGCACCTCGTTATACTCCAGGATTGAACAAGCGCTTTATTTCCGTTAAAAGCCATTCCACAGACGAAATTTCTTGGTTACAACGTAATAAAAGATGCTTACTGTTCGACAATAATAATCAAGTGTCATATCATAATCATACAGTTGTATATAAAAGAGAGTAAATACTATTCACAAAACGTTCTGTAAAAAGAATTATTATTGTTATCATCATCACCACTATCAATATTTAAAAAAAAACGTTATATAAAAATACGTGTCAATGTCTGAAGAAAAACACAAGATCCATAGAAGAACAAAATTACTCTAGAAAATAATAGTTAAATGCTAATGCATGTAGCGTTTTAAATCTAAGTTACCAATCACATCCCAGTCGCAATAGATTATTGCATTCCACTGCAAAAAAAAAAAATATCGATAACACCATTCAAACGGAATCTTTAAACAACGTTGTCATTTTTTTATAATTAGCTTAGTAACAGAACAATTTAGTATCAAAACTATAATCATGAATGAAGGGCTAAATTCAAAAAGTTGAGAACAATCACAACTGGAAAAATAAGAATACAATACGACAAAATGTCTTTTTCTTTACTGTGTGGTAGATAAATAAAGTATGCTCAGTGAAACTTCGTAGATAAAGAAACGGAGGAAATCTTTAACAGTGAAACTTGTGAAGATAAGAAGGCAACATACTGCATACTAACTTGAACACCTAATTTAAAATAAAGAAATAAACACTGTTATTTGTATGAAAGTGCTTGCAAATTGATCAGTGATGTTCTGAATAACATCCATTTATTCAATTACTACACAGTGTGGCTTCATTGAATTTGAGTACATGACAAAAAAGTTCTACTTCGTTTTTCCATGCGGTATATCGCCGCGGACAAATCAATAAAGTTTCATGTAAATCTCAGCGATGAATCGAATAGAAGCTCATATCGAATAGAAGCGTCGATATCGAAGGACTCCTCCTCATCCCGTCATTTCCCCCAGGGGCCAGGCAGCTGCGAAAGCGCTCGCGAAAGCGAAAGCAGTGAAGCGCGATATTTGATCTACACTGCCCGAGTTCTTGTGAAATGTAAAGTAATAACAGTACAAAACATTTCCTGAACATGCATTTATTCGTTCCATATTCGTTTACGTGGGAGTTTGAATGGGCGACAACCCTTGAAAAACCTATCGACCATAGAGTCATTGATTAATTGTGTGATGGTTTATCACAATGTGAACAAGTTGGCATAAAACATAAACATAAATGACATCAACAATGGGGGACAGAAAACAAGCATTTGACGAAGTGATAAAAAATGAAAACGTGAGAGAGGGCGGTGTAATTAATAGAGGGAAAACTATTAGAATTAGTGGCGAATAGAGAAGCATATAGGCACGTGGGTAATTTCCGTGGGTATTTAATTGGATAACAAAAAGAGTCCCAAGGATCGAGAGTCAAGGAATAAATAAGTGCTTGAACGATATTGACCAATACAAAATAAGGATGTGTGCGAAAAGGGAAGGACTTGCGTAATAGGGCGAAAGGGAAACACATTTAGATACTGCACTGCGCATATGGTAAAACAGTACCGCGTGAAACAAATAAACGAGGCTGAACGTATTCTGACGCGCTGACAATCGCATGGCAGAACATATTAGGACTTGGGAACGGAACGGGACAGAAAACTGTGTGTAAAAAGATGGAGATGGCACGATTGGAACTGGACTGGATTGAAATGAAAATTTAGATCGACGCGAGACCGACGCTCAAGAACGCTGAGGACTCCAACAGGGAATTTCTTACAAGGGACAGAGACATGTTTAATAATGTACGAATACCAAGTTTTGGAATAAACAAGTAAATTTTAAATTAAGATCAAAAAGGGTTGTGGCCATGCATGCAAGAGGAGGAATAATTGAACAATATTAAATAACAACAAGGTTCTTAATGTAATCATTTTTTGTATTGTTATATGAAATGTTATGTACGTTTTGTATCAACATAAGAACAGAAATTACAATGGTCATTTGATTTTTGAAACAGGTATTGTTATTATTGTAAAAGGTATGAAAAATTCCCAAATGCGGAGTATAAAGAAAAGAGTATATATTATGTAAATTTTCAGAACCAAGAATTTGTGAAGACGGTCTTGTCTAACCCACAACATAAAAAGCCTCTCATGACGGATGGATTTCGGTACGTAAGTAGGCAAATAGCGTAATACATAAATAAATAAAATTTCAAGATAAATTAGTAGATTGATAATACAGTATCTTAAATAATTATATGAGTCGTCATTGATAACAATATTTTTTATTACAATGGCAGCATTTGACGACTTACGACTGCCAAAAGCGACTCTACAGTCGTTTTGTGGCTTACATACAGCAGGAAACTGATGATAATGGATAAGCCATCGAAATCTGCTTTTGTAATAAACAATATTGTTGGCAATGACGACTCAATTATTTCATTGTAAATGCCAATGAAAACTCACCACAATACCAAATAAAATAATAGCTGGGTATTACAAAGGGAAAATTAGTCAGAATTGATAAAAGATTCAGGGCGCGTCAACTACTAAGGTCATTAGTCCCGTAGGTTTTGTGCATGTTTTTATCGCGGGAGGTAGCGGCGATCTTCCCTATATATATATACCCCGCTGTATGGCGAAAACAGCTGTCAAACTATATGGAAGTGCGGGAATTTTCCCAAACCAGCGCAGCACCGCCCCAGCAGAGACAAGCTCCAGAGTGGTCTCCCATGCGTGGTAGTGTAAAGTATGTTAGTGTAAGAAAGGGGGAGAGTGCAGGACAAGGAAGAGGAAGGAAAGATCGCACGCAGTCCGTGGCCCGTTTGTTAGTCTACTGCTTCTGCATTGGCCTGGTGTTGATCGGAGAAACTACGGAAAAATATAAATCTGAGCAGCCGGCCGCTAGAATTCTCCTCCAGACAGCGCTAAATTCGACGCAGCCAGTAGCTAGTGTCAAATATTCTGCCATTGTCGGGACTCGAAGTCCAGGAACTCCCGGTGAGAGGAACTGCAGTGACATTACTTAAAGCCCAGAGACACCTTTGCCAGTATCATTAAAGTTGCATAGTATTATTAAAGATAAATTAAGTTATTAATGTGAGAAATTGTAAAAAGATGTTAAATCTCTTTTTTAAGGGACACGTTTTAGCTACCCTCCAAAATCTAAATAATCATGAGTTGCGATTGAAATATATGTTTTGAAGTTTAATGAAATCAACTTTGGAGTGTCATTATTTATTCAGTTTTTACGTAAATGCTAGTTACATTTGTGTGGCATCTGCATGGGTAAAACCTCTTAATCAAAATAAGCATGCGCTTTTTAAAGGTATTTACGTCAGTTATGTATCATAAGTGCACTTTAGTTAGAAATTAAAAAAAAGTAACAAAATTAGATCGTTTACAGAGTGAAATATACTCATATTAAAATAAATTAATATATAACTTTTGTTAACATTTTTGTAGCGTTTAGAATGTAAGTTAGCAAGAAAAGTTTGCGCAAAAGTTCACAATGAATCATAAATCTATTAACACACATTAGGGTGTGTGGGCATTGGATACAATGAATTTGGATCGGAAAGATTATAACAGTGAGTAACTGATTAACAAATTGTTCAAGAAAAAATTGAAAGACGAATTCTTTTGCAAAAGATGTTAAACTGTTGAAAGGGAACATCTCCCAAAACAAATGTAAAAAGAAACATTAAAAAATGAGAAAAGGTATGTTTTGTAAAACTTCATTTTAATATAATTTGTGAAGGTTACTGAAACAAGACTTTGAAACTGAATTCACTATTAATCTCCTGAATAAAATTCCGATTAATGTTACTGAGCTAACAATGAACAGATTCTTTAATCTCCTACTAATTGGGAAAAAGCTTGACTGATAAAAATTCAAGAATAGATATTATTCACTGACCATTAACAAGTATTGTTGCGTACAATAATACCTACAATAGGGTACTAATGTTATTGTTTATAATAATTTTTTTTAATTGTAAGGAAACACTTATTTTAATTTTGTCTTCAAATTGATCAATTAAAATTCAAGTCATATTGCACGTTTTTTGGTCAATCAGGTTGCAAACACATTTCTTGTTTTTGTTAATCGATCACAAACTATATGACTAGTGATCAATATAAAAGTTCCTTGTATATTCCAAAATAATGTTAATTTGCAACAAAATCTTCAGACATAGTGGACACTAACACGAGACTACCGTCGTAAAATTACGTAGAAAAAAATTATAAATACCACATTCAACAATGGTTAAACCTTTTGAAATCCGGAGAGAAAGAATTCCAGATCATATTTACCCACCAATTTACCGTCCATTTACCAAATGGACGTGAAAATGGAGATGCATCACTACCCCATTTCAAAACGTTTTTCATAAGAACGAGGGGCAATCAGGCTGCTGATCGAAGCTTCAGGTTTGTGAAGCTCTGTTATCCACACGGCGGTAATGGCTGTTAAAAGCAAGCAGATAGCAACCCGACCCGCAGTCTAGGGTATCGCCCGACGCCATCACGGCGGGGCGATGGGCGCAAGGCCATGGTGGCGCTTATTGAGGACACAGGGGACACTGCCAGGACGGAGCGCACGGTTTGGTGGCGCCCGCGGGATCTGTGGACGGACGGCAGGAGTAGGGGAAAGAAAAGGGGCGAAAGAGAGGAAGGCTCATGGAAATGAATAAACAAAGAAATTAATATATATCAAAATATATATGTATATTTGATATCAATATATCAAAACCTCGATATCAAAGAAAATTTTATAACTACCCTTAGGAAACGTTTATGAGCTTCCTCACACCATAAATACTTCAAAGTGACCTTTAAAATACTATTATTAATTTAAAAAAATATTCTTAAAGTAAACGAAGTAAAGTAAGCATTTTTAGATAACTTATCACAACTTAATGGCTATTTCAGTCTTTTTTTGCAATTTGTGAAGTAATTAAACAATTACAATTTGATAATTCGAAATTTGATAGGCAATTATATTTCTGTCAACAATTGTATGTTCTAAAAACATTTATTTAAAAATGAGTACTTCAGTGTTTTACAGTGTAATTACCCTACTATCGTGACCTTGATAACGGTGTACTTGTTTGGACCTTATCTTCACAAAGTCTGAAAGTTGGAAATGTGTTCACAAATTACTTTGCTTTCATATAAGACCGTGAAATGAGATTTCAAGAAACCACTGGCGATAATCTACAATTGCAATAATCCTATTTTATGTTTTCTCGGATTCTCGTGTATTTCCAATAATTCGTGTATTTCATATATGTCCATTAATAGTGAAGAAGGTAAATTGACTAGTCAACACTGGGCTGAGAGAAGTATATTTGAGCTACATGTACATACCATTTATTTAAGCTAATGGCCTGCTGAAGCAAAACTCCTGCTGAACATAACCACAAAAAATAGGTTTCCAAAACCGAGCAGGTACAATGCTCATTAATAACAAATAAAATACTCTCGTACAACACTGCAAAAAATGAAGGACCAAACACTATAGCACTATAGAAGGAATAGCATAGTCAGGTACATAACGTTATACAGGACGTACGTTTTCATGTCGAAATTATGAACAAAGTTGCTGTTTAATTACCCAACACGTTAATAGTAAATAGTTAATATTTAACAGCGACTGGGCTCTGCTTGGGAGTTTTCCTCTCATATGAGGTCTTATGTTGTAAGTAGTGATACAATGAGTATGAGAATTTGGTTGGTTCGTGCAGTACGGAAATATTATGAATAACACAATTAAATAATCCTCCCCTGGGGACACCGCCTTGAAGTAGCACTGTCCGTGC
>BOPP01000036.1:1696539-1722552 GCA_017312745.1 Gryllus bimaculatus
GGGGTTCGTGCGTTCAAGGACGTCGCCGCGGAGACGCCCCGCCACGCACCTCCCGCGCACTGGGCTGAAAGGACGCCACGCGTGCACGCGATTCGCACGGACGAGAGAAGCAACAAAACGGCACAAAAGCCAACGGGAGGAAATATTATTAGCTCGCTTCTCAAAACAATCGTCCCTGCGGTCAGTGTCATGGTGTACTGAATCGTCGGAGGTCCGGCAGTGAGAATAGTGGGGTGTATATAACTGACCTCACAGCCTACTTTAACTAATGTTATTGTTATTTTAAAGCTTCTTTATTTATGTGAAGGCAAACGTCTGTGAGGTGGGAAAACGTCGCAATATAGCAAGGGTGACTGTTTTACTGTGACCATCCTGCTAGGTCTCTTCCACATAATTCGCATATTTTGCGAGAATAGGCAGAGGCTATGCACGATGACGAGTCATGGAGCATACTTAACTCCTTTCCGCGACTTAACAATTTTACCGAAAAAAGTTTTCGGTGTCAAGGCAGCACAAAACGTGGATTCACAAATTGCGTTGCGGCACAAAACGCTTATAAAACTTGTTAAAAGAAGTAATTTACCACATTTAGGAACAACAATTATCCACCTTTTACACATTTAGGAGCGGCATTGCCGACAGTTCTGCCGAATAATGGCCGTTTTCCGCTGCAGCATTATTTTATACGTACGTAGTATGCAAGAATGCGATAACTCTTGCCAAAATATGCCGACCTCCGAATGGATCACTGCTTGAAGGCGGAAAGAGTACATAAATGTGGAGGATAGTAAGAAAATAACGGATGACACAAATCGCATTGAGAGAAAACCATTTACTGGCCAACTTAGAGATGAAATTGGATAAAAATATTGGCGAGAGGACGATTCAATGATTAATTTCCATTAGTGCATTAATATTCAAAATACATACATTTTATGTTTAATTAATATACAAGAACATTAAACATAAATCGTGATTTATCTTTCGCTCAACAAAAGAGGATACAGACAAAGCATCTACTCATGTTTCCTCTTCCGTCGATTTGTGTCCCCCATCATTTTCTTACATTCTATATATGTATATGTATATGTATTCTCATCTTCGGGTAGTATGTTTAGCCTTTCATTACAATATTTTCAGAATTTCTCACTGAGACGTGCTCGAGAACAGAATTAATACAACCCATTCATATCTCATGGAAATCAAACAAACAATTCGATCTCCAAACGACATTCAAATATCTCAATTCACAACCCCCACCATTACCCTCGTATTTCCACAGCACGCGCCGAGTTAACAAATCCCTCGCTGCCGAGCCAGCCAGCGTAACGTCATTATCAATCAGTGCACATACCCACATATGCATTCACATAACGAACGGATTCGCTCGCGTAATACATCTGATTTCACGAAGGAACATGCAGCGACAATGAATGAGTAATCAGATATTATTACAAAAGCGGTTTCTGCAGCGCCGCTTCTGAGAAGAAGAACGACAGAAACAGCCAGAGGTACCGTGTTGTCGCGTTGTCGTAATCAGCTTAATAATGGATGAACCCGAACAAAGGTCCAATGGGAGCCCACTTGCATTAGTCCCGTGCCTGTGCGTGGACTGATAATGACGCAGTCTCCAGGAACCTTCGCGAATACGCTGTAGCTTCGCGCTCCAACACCGACGTAACAAACCCGGAAATGTGGCTCATGGCATCAACTGATGTCACCGCAGTGCCTCTGACCGAGACATCCTAGGTTGGAGTGCCGGCGGTGGCAGAATTTTCGACACTAGCTAGTTATAAAGGTCGAATTCAGCCGCAGTCTGGAGACGAATTATTACGGCCGGCTGCGGTGGTCGATAGTTTTCCGTAGTTTCTGCGATCAACACCAGGTGAACGTCGGGGTAGAACCCTAAGAAACAGGTTAAAGGACCGTGCGCGATATTCTTTACTCTTCCTTGTCCTGTCATCATCCCTTACTTACTCTCACATGCACTACTCTACAACGCATGTCGGGAGTCCGGTCGGGAGCTATTCTCCACTGTTGCAGTGCTCCGCAAGTGGGGTTTACCAGGTTGGGGAAAACCCCGTTAGCCGACGGTAGGACGGAAACCAACGAGTTCTGATCTCATTATATTTGCTTTCAAAATATTTTTTTTAGACAGCCACTACAATTTTTTTTTTCAAATTATTTCCAACGCGCAAAAAGTTTAATTTTTAGCACTCGCACTAAAATGAGACGATGTTTAAATGTTGAGATAAGTAAAAGCTGTGAAAGCATCAAAGGAAATACAATACGTTCGTCAGACCGGATCAATTACTAGTGATCTTGACATATTATTGAGTTGTATACTAGAATTAAAATAATATGAAACTCAGCCTACCGACCTCATGTCGCAACTTTTCCTACTCGCAAAATAAAAATGTCACTTTTGCGCCTCGAATCAAAATTATTTTTTGTTTCTATAAATCATATTTTCCTGCATTTATATTAGTTAAAAACATTTGTTCCCTTTCATCACAATATGTGAAAAAAACTGTAATTATTCGATTTCTGAGATTACAATAGAGGAGAGTTGTTTTCTTGAACGTCTGTAAATGAACGAATGTAATTTAACTTCGCCTTAAGTACAACAGATTGCAAATGTTTATACGACGTGCATAATTCTGCAGCAGATGACCTTACTCCTAAATTATCCGAATTTCTCGTTTGGGAAATTTCCATTATATCTCTCAATTACCATTTGACTTGCATCCTCAAACCTAGATGGAGACAAAATATCTCACACGATGCAACGGAGTTAAAAAAGGCAAATTATTTTAATCTGTAGTAGTATAGTAAAGAAGTCTACCCAGGCTGGGGAACTTTCCAAACCCAACTTTATTACCCGCTCAGACCACAGAAATTCCCGGTTAAAGTTTGGGAAACATTACAAGTTAACCATGTTCTGCGACTCATAAATAGTAATTCTCAATTCGGGGCTCGCTTTGCCTTTTTACCTGTAATATTAAAACGATTTTGTTACAGAACGAAGAAGTCCGATGAAATATTTCAAACAGTTTGGAAAATCCATATCTGGCGTCCTAAAGCCCTTGAGCGAACTCGAATGCAAATTGCTCGCCAGAGCGCAGCAGATACGCTTCAGTAGCTGATGTGCTGGTTTTATGAATTCGGGCAGGGTGGTACCGCGAACACATTCGGGCGACTACAGGAACCGGTATCGTCTACAGAGCGGCTGAAGAGAGCGGATATTGAAAAAAGGCGTAGAGAGAAGCTCAAGAACTGTTGCAGTTTTCCTTGTTATCCTGTCTTTGTTCTTTTAGTGAGATTTCCCTATTGCCAAATAGCCATAAAATACACAGATACTGTAGTGGATTTATCCTCTTCGTTTCATTGCCTTTGAATGCGATTAATATTTGATAAAAAAAACAGTTTTGACAACCGCCACAAAAAAATGCTGCTCGTATTTAACTCAATTACAACAACATCAAATAATTATAATTAATGAGATTTAACTATAAAATTTTTATTTTAAAAGTGGATGTCAGGGGATAATAGTATAGTACAATTAAAATGTGAACATGAAATATTTGCCGTAAGTATTTTAGGGGGATTTAAATTCATCTTTGGAGAGATGCTATTTGATATGGGGTGGTGTGTAACATTTAACTCAAGTTAAAAACTATTATAAGCTAGGATAAAAAGGCAAAATGTTGTAACATTTAATAAAGTATCAATCATGAAATTTGAAATTGGCTCTTTATTTAATCATAATGAATTTGTGTAATAGGGTTAACGAATATTAAAACGCATACAATTATACTATATTTACACAACATTGAAATAATACTCAATTTTTGCACAGACCATTGAAGCTAGAGGGGCTATAAGAGTTAATATTATCTATTTATTTGAAACTATCACATAATTATGCTGTAAGTTCGAGAATATCCTACAACACATTGGAATATTTTCCCTGATTAAGTATATGTTTGTTCAGATAATTACATCACAAAATTAAAAATACTTTTTCGCAAAATCATTAAGTTTAAAATGCAAAATATCAGAAATTAAATTTGATAATTCTTCACACTAAATTATCTATAAAATGAATGACAAATTTCAGTTATTCGTGGAATTAACTGATCTCCCGATACATCAACTGTAAAAGTCGTGTCCAATGATATGAAAACTGCAGTAGATTCCCATGCGAAGAAAAAAGTCAACATACGAACAGCTAGAAAATGAAGTTGCTGTTAACATTCAAATTTCACTACGTAAAACAAACACCACATTCTGTACAGCTCTGTGGTGAAATTTTCTCGTCCGAAACCTAATAAGGTCGCAATTTATAACTCCTATTTTCAGCAGAGGAAATTACAACATTTCAAGTCCAAAACTACTTTTTTAATACGACAAAAATACATATTTTCTTTGCCCTTAAAACAGCAAAAATATCATTGCCATTACGTAGCCATTACCGAGACGATAACAGCGGTGAGAGTAAGGTTTTTAATGACCTCCGCGCGGCGTCCAGGAAACTGCCGTTCATTTCCAACTTTTGCTCCACTAGACGTCCCTCGTCCTCAGAAAAAATAAAGAGCCTCTCCAGCAGAAAAAATTACGGTAGACCACATTCCTCACTTATAGTGAAAGTAGCTTTTAATTCTGTGACTAAAGTACAGGTAGTATAATCGAAGGCTATTCTTGTATCTGTGAGATACACACCCACTTCCTTGTTTAGATCCACGCGCGGCTAAAAGATGGAGTACACTCCCTCCACATACCGTACGAAATCGCGGGGAGCCATTCATTAGTACAGAACCGGCTCTTTTGAAGGGGAAGTCATCGTAGTCAGCGACCAGTGCATCTCTGAGAAACGGTTGCAGCAAATTTGGATGTATTTTGATGTATTATTGTTATTGTAAATAGTTTTATTATCCTTGCTCGACACAATTATGCATTTTAAGGGTTTTCAGGTTACATAGAAGACAAATTTGGTTTTAGAACTACATTTCATCGTAGATGAACAATTTTTCATTTGAAAACCATAATATTACAAACTAATTATTAAGGATACCAAGGAAGGGCCTTCAGAAAAATACATGAAATATTTGGAATACAAAATACATTTTGAATTTAGGGAAGCCTGAACCTGTTTTTTAACTAATTAAAGAGGATGTAGTAGGTCTTTGAAATATCTTGATTTGATTCGTGAAAAAAGATTGACTAATTTACCTAGAGTGTACATACGAGTGGCTAGGCAATATGAAAGGGAAGAGTAGAAATGGGAAGAAAGTTTAAGAATCCAAGTTTTTGGAGATTATATAGATCATTCTTTTAAAATTTGATCATTTCTGATGTACAATTGAGCTTTTAAAACTTTTCTTAAGAATTTGTTTTGCAGTACGACCAGTTTTATTGTAATAATTCATTGTAATTTATCTTTTATAGCAATATCAAGGTTGCTTTTAACGTAATCTTTCAATATTGGGCAGGCGTACGTCAGTGAAAGTCGTATAATGTATTTAAATATTATTAATGCTGAGTCTATTCATTACTTAGATTTTCTATTTATGAATGGATACAATTTTAATATTTATTGTATGTGTGTTAATAGCTATTGATATTATGTGTTTTTTCTAGGTAAGTTTGAAGAATGTATTTTGTATGAATCTATATTTTTGGATCTTACCTTTATTTTCTTTCAATGTCTGCTAATTATTCTCATACTAAGGTAATGGTGAAGCATTTACTATTTTTTTCTGGTTAGCTACAAATGATGCTCCCCTCAAAAATTCCAGCACATATCTCAGATATACGACAGTATTTACATTTTTTCATTACTGCATAGGAAGTAACTCTGAAACAATATATTGGCTTGAATTTTCCGAATAATGTTCAACATATGTTATTTCATGAGATGGACGAGGATGATGAAAAGAGGAAGACCATGATAGCGACTTCAAGACTTGAAGGCAATGTGCTTTTAATTGTACTGATCAGAGTGACAGGATAATGGGAGAATGGAAAATACTGTGAATAATTTGTTCTTTCAAATTTATAATATTTTTCATTCAGACTTAATTATTGTAGAATGTGTAAACAAATGGGTAATTATTTCATGAAATCTAACAAAATATCTACATAAAGATTTTCAAGCCAAGTAATTTGTTTTTATTAAAAATATAAAAGAAGATTTTCTACTAGTTATTTACATTTTTTTAAAATACTAAAGTAAGAATTGAAAATATTATGGATTTATTACCAAGTATCTCATATATACAAGGATAGCAAAAATTCAAGTTGTTTTGAGGATAGTAATCATTAATGATACTAGTGTAATAATTATTTATGATACGAGTGTTAAAAGTGTCATTTTACTGTGTGAGTAGGAAATGTTGCCTCATGAGACCGATAGACGTAGAAGAACAATCCTATGAGCAAAATAAAATCACCTTTACCGCGTGTGTCTTGCACTATTAATATTTAACCAGACTTACAGACTTTCATTTTATTTTTCTTCAATTATACAAATCACGTAATATAAATCACTACAAATTAAGTTTATTAGTAGATGATGCAGTCGTACGAAATTATTTTGTTTCCTGCATTGCAGCCACAAACTATTCTGTACATTTCAATATCGTCTTATTTTTAACTTTCGGGCTAAAAATCTAACTTTACTACTTTATCCATGACGCGAAAGAACTGATTTTACTAGTGGCTGTCTAAAACCTATAGCACAAAATTATTATTCATTGAGAAATTTTGATTTTAGCTACCCAGAGTAAATGAAAAAAACGTTAGTTTTATTGCTCATTAAAAAATCTTTTAATTAATGCAGCTACTTTTAAGGTTAAATAATAAAATAACAATGGAGTTTGTTCGCACTTTTTATATTATTTCTCGTACTTACAAACATGCGAGATTGTAAGCGCGTAAGAAAAACAGATAAATACCTAACGTAAAAATGAAATATTTACTTTGGTAGTCTGAGATGTTTTATATAGAAGAACAAAAAGATACCTGAAGAATAGCATTTAATTAAACGAACAATTTAATATTATTTTCACCATCCAATTTAATATTACAATATTTTGAAATATTATTGCAATAGCTTGAGTTAAAAAAAAAGAAAAAATATAGTTGAACTTTACAAACAAGACCACAGACCCAAAACTGTTTTCAGTTTTGACTAATTTTATTTTGGAATATAAATCAAAATAAATAAGTATAAATTTGCTTTTAGATTATTCCAAGACTGTGGTACATTTGAAGGTTTCTGGCATTTAACACAATATCTTAATTCCAGCTTTCAATAAATACATGTACGAGAGATAATTGCAAATATACAATTCCTTTTGAGAAGTACAAATAAGAATATTTTGACCGGTCGGCGCTTATTCTGCCAGAAGGATTTCAGAGAGGAAACGGCGATATATATTTGCGAGAGTGAACTCAAGTAACGGAGACTGCAGCCAATTACAAGCGACACAAACGCCATTTGTTGCTGTGTTCAGTTCTGTTACGTACGTATATGGTGCTCACATTGTTTCGAGTAGAGGTAAGTTTTTCCGATAGTGCCCAAGGCGTTTTCCGGCAACGAAGAATATCCCGATATCGTAGATAACTGGTTTCGATTTTCTTTATTTTTATAGTGTTAAAATAATTTCATTGTTTATGCGGAGTGGTATCAAATGTCATGCAAAGAGATGGAAAGTAGAACACGTGTAGCATCGTTTGCAATGACGAAAAGAAGCAGAAGAGCATGCAGGGAAAAGAGAAGAAATTTGCATTTCTCGGCGTGGCCGTCATTTTCAAATTTTTATGAAGACACTGTGGAAGTTTCAAACCGTTTTATATATTAAGTCAGAGTAAGAATAACTACTTTCATAAAAAGCACTATTTGTATAATTCGTAACTACGAAGTTATGATTTTTTAGTGTTAAAGGCTGTTTATCAAAAGTGTAAAAAGTGATTATATCTGTTTTACATTTTCTTTCTTCTTTGACCCTTTTCTAATCAACACACGTTGTTTAATTTTATTGTTAAGACAATCTGCCACGCGAGTCAACCTTGAAGGTTCGTGAGGTTTTCAGATTGTTCTGTAATTGACTGTCAAGGAAACACTATCACAAAAAAGTTATGGAATATCTATATATTTAGAACACAAATGAGTTTTTGTCTAGAAAGGAATTTAACCTTTCCTCGCAACCACAGTTCATTATTTTCGCTTTAAATAAAAGGTACTGGGCCATAGATCTCTTATCATCTTATCACTTGCGCTTATTAACCCGTTTTATAGCTAACCCACTACATGTTAATAATATCTTAAAATTAGTAGATCAAAAGAATATCTGTAGTACGTCGTGTTCAAGACCAACTACAGTCTAGTTCGTATTCTTGGTTATTTAGTTGTGAGAGTTTTAGGTATATGGAATACTGGCAATGTTTCACAGCGAGTTGTTTAAGACGAAAGGTTAATGAGCGTTTTAAATGTGAAGATTGAAGAGTGTGTAAATGCAATGCCCAATCATCATCTTGAATGTGGCTGTACAAGAAAAGTCAGTGATTGTAATTAAATGAGATAAATTAAATTTTAAAGTTACGGTGGATAGCAGAATTTCTTGCTGTAGCGCATAACATGCAAATTCAGAACTTGGTAAATATAAAACATTTAATTATCATAACACATGCTACTGTAACTATGTTCACTGTGAGTAGTGATTATATTGTTCCAAAATGTGTAAATCTCTCAATTCATTAAATTTGGAAAATAAATACTGAACGACATTAAAATATTTAAGATATTTTCAGGTTTCCTTATATGTTACTTTTGTGCTGAAACATTTCTATATAGGTCTTTTTTGTGCAATGGAATCAGACAGGTTCAGCTAGTTTCTCCTGATTTTTAAGCGCAATTTTGTTGTGAATTATAAACAAAAGACATACTACAAACACCCGATACCTGTTCATGAGACAGGAAATAATATTGTGTGCGAAATATTCTCTCTAATTTTTTATAGCCCTGCTTACATCCTCACATGGTAAGACATCTTGAAGATCTTTACTCGACGTCACGTATCACTCCCCTTTCCTTTTTCCCCACAAATTAACCCCCTAATTAATATATTAAGAAGAAATTAAATGTTAAAACCTAATTTGTTTCTGAAACAATTTTATATGCTTTTATCATCTTCATTTTTAACACCAATTTTTTTAGTTGCTATGCTTTTCACACGAACTATTTCGTCAAAGTAAGTATCTGGGAGATAAAGCTGAATTCCTTCCATAAGTTGCAGATACAGAAAGTATGTCATTTCAAGAGCACTTGGTTAGTATTCCAACTAGCATATTCGACTCATTAATAACGCTAAATCCGTTGTCTGCTTTTCTCAGCTACCTTCCATGGCAATTCCTCGCCTGGCTTGACTTGTGTCTGGAATGCGTAGATTCTGGAATGCGAGAGTGCGTGCGGTGGCGGCGGCGGCCGTAATTGTCCCCGCATGTCTGCGTTAGAGATGAAATATGCCGAGCACGGCTGAAGCGCAGGAGGTCGCTGGCATGCATTGAATCACCGCTCACCGCATCAAGCAACCGCGCTGCAATGCCCTGCTTGCCACCAAAGGGAACGAGAACTCGCAAATCCACCCAAGATGCTGCTCCTACACCTCTCCTGGCTCTACTGTCCTCTTATTCTTATTTTTCTTTTTTACTTCTCCCTCTCCCCTTTTTAATTTTTTCTCCTCCTCCTGATCTCTTTTCTTCTCCTCCTTCCCTCCTCCTTATTTAACTTCTCCTCCTCTATTTTTACTTCACCTCCCCCTCTCTTTTTACCTTTTTCTTATTTTTCTTTTTGAAAATTCTTTTAGTAGAGTAAAAAATTAAACTTATCTTTATAGTGCACGAGAAGGCCAAACAAGCGTAGTTTATTTGTATTTAAATAAGAACAATTTTGACATATACAATGATGTAGATATCAATAATAACACATAATAACACTAATAATGACATATTAGTCAGTTAATTATAGTAAATAAGCATGTTATTAATATTCTCTAAATTCGTTAATCAATTTATGTTTAAACTATCGTAAAATATATTCTAAAATGAATACAATTTGCATTCCTCTAATCGAGGCCATTAGGGAAAAGATTTCTTCGCACAAAGCAAAAAGGAAACTTTTTAGCACATACTATTTTTAGTAAAAATGGACAATCCCACAGGATAGTTAGAGGAATTTTAAAAAAAGCAGTTTTCGTGAAATAGCCCATGGCTTAAGAGGTCGGAACGAAGCGCTAGGCTATATCAAAAAGCACTTCTGTTCCGTTACGGGGTCTCCATACAAACGCGCCTTGATTGTAAGGCCACAAATTCAGGTTGAGATGGATCAGGCGAAGACTAAAACGATCAACAGTGCCGAAAGAGCAGACAAAGAGCATCACACCGTAGGAAGATAAATGAATCGAGGAATTGAAAAATGAATCATGACACGTGTATGAATCTGAGATATGAATCATAGAGATTATTCAATTCAATGCTCTATTATTTAATTGTTCTTATTGTTTATTTTATCTATTTTCGTTTTACGCAAAAAATTGAAAACCTGACGTGTAGGTAGAAGAAAATCTGCATTAATTGTTCAGAAATAAAGAAAATGCCTATCTCGGTATTCACACAATTGATCAAGGAAGAATATTATTAACCGTGAAGCACATTTCAATAGTTGTTATGTCATATTCTGCTTTTAAAATTATAGAGAATTTAATTAATGTATTAATAACATTATTTTGTAAGTCGTAGCTCTGAGTTCAAGGTCCTATTAATCTAAAATGTAGTTATTTTCAATTACAAAACAAAGTGTTCAGTGTACTTACACGAGTAGAACTGCTTGTATGAAAATATTGCTACTATCAAAGTACTATAAACGCAATTAAAGTCATTTAAAATTAATTTTGTACGCTAAATTTATATTTTGATTTAACAATGCTCAACTGACTTTTTTTAGCTATATATTTTCTTATGATAATTTATTGAACATTTCGTCAGCAGAGCCAGTTAGCTTTCATTGTAAATTTAAATATAGAATAACAAAAACGATAAATATTTAAATCGTTTTGTACATCCTTCAAATCGGCTTGTTAAACATCTCGTATATCCTTGTAAAGAGAATTCCTGTACCGGGCTTGAATTGCGAGTCATCCAGAACAGTAACAGCATGCCTAGCTGCTTGTAGTCCACACGGGCGGGAACTTGGATCGCGCCGGGACCGTTCCTGGCCCTAATTAATGAGGCTTACACGACAATAAATTAGGAGTATGAAAGGGATGTGGTGTGCGGGCAGCGCTGCGGTGAAAGACTGGACGGGAGGGGCTTTGTGTTGATGGCGTAGCGCGCGGAAGAAGAGGCGTTAGGTTGAAGGGGCCACGAAGGGCAGCCGACAATTAATTACGACGGAGGGCAAGACTAGTGAAGAGGCGATTGCCGTTCAGCTTTTGGAGTTGGGGTTGAATTTTTGGGCAATTCATTGAACATTGTAATTGTTTGTGCTCTAAATTCAAACTATCACACAATAGTGTTTTAAGAAAATAAATGTACGTCCAATTAGAACACTTCTGGGAACAGACTTCACATCTTGATAATTCCAAGTGAGAATTGTGGTGGACAAAGCAGAAACCCTTCAGATTTTAACAAAGTATAGGCGTTTGCCTAGTGAATGATCACAGTTGTTACAGTCTTTGGCTTGATTATTACGCCTTCTCCAGAATTGATGTAAAATATTGAGTATGCTTTCAGTTTCCTTATTTCTTGACAAGTGCATAGTTATTTAACTATTGGAATGCAACATTCACTTCTTGTAGGCCAATAATATATAATTCTGACTTCACTTATATTGCAGTTTTCTTTTGTTAAAAGATTAGTAATTGCAGCGTTTTGTTTATCTGAAGTCTTTGACCTCGCCCTTGTCAATATTCAGGAATTTTACTGATAATTTGAGCCTGAGAAAACTGGGCAAAATTATACTACAAAGAAACAGCACGAACTAAATCACAATTAATTTCATTAAAACAAACTTCACAGACTGCATGAGGCACTTTGACTCTCAACTAAATGATACTTAACAAAGAACAAATATTTTCCAGGGACTGTATATCTTAGCTTCTTTGTTAATTTGTTGCATCACTGACAGTTTAAAACTTATTAACAATAAGGATTACATATTATTGGCCGCCAATTAGAGAGTGGTGCATTCCAATTGTTAATTAACCAATATGTTGACAAGAAATATGAAAGCTAAAAACATACTGAATATTATTTCTTGAAGATGGCCTAATATTGCCACGGACTACATCTTTTCCATCTTTCTGTTCCATTCTGTTCCGTTGCCATCCCTACCTTCATTAATCTCGAGAATTTTCGTCATCATTATATTTTCATTCCACGTCATTGCTAAGATGTCTCAAAATTCTAAATGATTCTGAGCCTTTTTTTCAATACTTTTCATTCTGGACGTAAATACTCGTAAGTGTACAGGAAAGCTGATGAAAGCCTCGAAAGTAATAAGTAACTATTCCTTAATGTTGCTTTATGTTCAATATGCAGTAGAATATTTAAATTGTAAAATTATAACTCTTAAATAGAATTCTATCACTCACCCCTTAACGCACATTCAATGAACGGAAGTCAACAGCCAACTCACCTGAAAAAATAATGCGTAATCAGAAATACATTTTAAGCTTTCTCTTATTTTGTTACTTACCTACTATTAAATAAACGTAAAAAATCATAACATAATTCTACCCAATGGCAACGTGTGTGGCAATATTCAGGTGAAAATTAGTTTTAGTAATAATTACTATATCAAAATAAACAAACGTGCGGAAATTTACAGAAGTACACAGAATGATTTAGATTCTTAAATGTCAATTATTAACATATTTTACCCGTGAATATATTTTACTATTAAATACTATCAAATAATTCACTAGCCGCTTTGGTACTCTACTATCTGATCAGTTGTAAACCTGCATAACTGCAAATAGTATCGCCAAATTTGATAATATGTTATCAGTCAAATTCAACGTAATGATATATTCCACTGTTACTGATTGGCGCAATTATTTTCGAATTGAACACAATCGTGATACACAACATAGAGGTACTTATCTGCATTTGGTCATTTGCATTTTGTGGAATAAACAATATAGTTTACTATTTTTGAATTATTTCGAAGTATTTTTTAAATAATTTTATTTCGATTAAATTCGTTCTCAAGTGAATAAATACCATTTCAAACTCTTTGTTACTGGTATCTGTAATGATCTGAGATCTTGAAATACACATGCATGAATGCAATATTTTAGAGTCCACTACACTACGTATCTGAAAACTATCACGAATTATTCCATTAATTTATTTAACGCAAAATTACTCAATAATAGACAAACATTGTAGACACAAGAATTGCTACAAACCTATGCGATAAACCTGCAAGCAACATCAACATCATCATTTTCCTCTTAAGTTGCAGGGAATAGTCGTTCCTCAATAAACACTACCATGAATCGTAATTAAACCGACGAAAACTCCATCTTGAAATGTAACGCAGCCACTCAACGAATAAGGAGAGGATTGATCGCGACGACAGAATGCAAATGTCTCCACACAATTGCTCTCCATCATCTTCATTCCTCACCTCCTTGGATCGCACGCCACAGGTGGGGCGATCTGGAGCCCTGCCAGATCCCCCCTTCCATGCTCGATGCGTCCCCGCCTCCAGGGGACGCTTGGCGTGGGGGGGGGGCGTGGGAATGCAATGTCTTTGGCGGGCGATTGGAAGCAAGTGGGTAGAGTCCGTGAATGCAGGTCATTTGGGAACCGCCCGGCGCGAATGGGATATTTCCGATGAAGTCGAGCGAATCTGCGTCTCTCTACGACAGCTTTCTTCAACGTTTGGTCGCAGAATTCTTTCCGAAAACCAATTAAACCCGTTAACCCCCAACAATAACGCACTTAACCTACTTAAAAGTTACAATTTTTATAGTTCTCAATGACAAATATCTCACTAGATAACAAAAATTAAATTTTAGTCACTAGGTAATAAGAAAATCATGCATAGTAATTAACCAAACTAGTACAAGAAGTTTACAATTGCACTAGTAGTATATCCAAGAAAACAAGCCACGATAGGAGTTTTATAATTTACCATGAGTCCAATTATACCCTATTGTTCACTTGTTACGTTCAATATTTGTTTCGTTTACATTAAAAGACAGTAATAATTTTGACTTTTTTAAACTCTTTATCATTCAAGGCCTACTTTGGATGACGTTATATTCGTTATAAACAAGACTCATTTTAATGGGACTGTGATTTCATTACCATCTAAGAACATGCAGAATAAACGGGAGGAGACTGGATGGATGGAGGCAAATGCCTATTTTATCTATCTTCTAAATTTGTAATAAATATTTAGCGAACAATTCACGAAGACACGATCTCAAGGGACCGTTAATAAAATACTTTCCATTTACAACATTAATATTCGTATGGATTTATTACTTTCACGCCTACTAAGTACTTGGAAAAATTATAATATGTTGGATAATACATTATAGTTTTAATTGTGCATACTTTTCAACATAAGTATATTTAATTTTGTAATGAAAGCTCTGCGAATAACAATTCATCGTATCTGAAGCACGAAAGCCAATATTGCAAATTACTGAAAATTTGTAATTCACGTTATTTAATTTCATGTAACAAATTAACATAAGGATTGATTTACAAAACAATTAGCATGTAAAACGTAGCCATACATCGAGAATGACAGATAATATCATTAAAACAACCCAAAACACCAACCAAGCAGATGGAGATTTTGAATTCATAATTATATCGTGGCGCAATTAACAATGAGAAGAGATGTGTTGTGAATTCACAGCTTACACTTTGTATTCATGAATATTATAAAACATTATTAACGCAGATATACGATAAAAGACAACGGTCAGCCACACACGGCTTCGCTCACAACAGATCTTCTGCAGCAGTTTTGCAGGGAGGTGCTTGACCACCATCCGTATAACCAGGATCTCTCTACCGACTTTTCTTTCACCTCAATAAATTATTGTCTGGTCAGCATTACGCGCTTCACAGTGACGAAGAGTTGCATGTGGCTGTCACACACGTGTACATATCCCAGGTGAGATGTTGTTGCGACACAGAGATACAAATGTCGATCGATTGCACTACGTGACAAATGGCTCAATTCTGATGGTGATTATGTGGAAGACCGTGTCGCATCTGTTGTAATAAAGCTTTAATGTGGAAGAGTGTTTCCGTTTCCTTGAACATCTACGAAAGCTTCTTTTTTGGATACATTATCACAAGCATTAATTCAAAACAAACACCATGTCTTCTGTTTCAAATACTTAAATTTCCTACAAAACAGAACGGTACACAATAAAAAATCTCTGAGGGCACATATGCCATGAGCGTACATCTCTTCATAGCGAACCATTTTAAGGTCCCAGGCTTCCAAATTGTCAGAAACTATCCTTAGCGGTCACCTCTCTGGTGTAAACATTTTTTTCGTCCTACATTCGTTAGAAAGATACAATTTTGTACTAATCAATTTCCTGAAGATGAACACTGGAAGGATGTAGTAAATGTTACTACGAAGAGACTCTCACTTTCGAGCTCAGCTTGCTCAAATGGAGCAGAAGAACGCATTAGCCGCGAAACGAACGATATGATATTCTTCTGCTGTCATAACAGTTCTTTTAGTCATTTATTTCTCCTCTGTCTTCACCATCTACCCCTTCTACACCAGCGCCTCCATCATCGCCCACACCACCACCACCACCACCACAGCCGTCGCTAACTTCCCCCACCCCCAACAACGTCAGAGCTCCCGTTACCCTCGAAGTGGTCAACCGCACCGTCAGAAACGCCGTCACCGTCGCTAGACCGCAGTCACCTTCTTCCTGCCTCGCTCAAACCCTCCACGTCCCCCGTCTCGTCCCCCGTCTCGTCCCCCGTCTCGTCCCCCGTCTCGTCCCCCGTCTCGTCCCCGTCTCGTCCCCGTTTCGTCCCCCGTCTCGTCCCCGTCTCGTCCCCCGTCGCGTCCCCCGTCTCGTCCCCCGTCTCGTCCCGTCTCGTCCCCGTCTCGTCCCCGTCGTCGTCCCCCGTCTCGTCCCCCGTCTTCGTCCCCCGTCTCAGGTCCCCGTTCTCGTCCCCGTCTCGTCCCCGTCTCGTCCCCCGTCTCGTCCCCGTCTCGTCCACGTCTCGTCCCGTCTCGGTCCCTCGTCTCGTCCCCCGTCTCGTCCCCTCGTTCGGTCCCGTGTCGCCGTCTCGTCCCGTCTCGTCCCCCGTCTCGTCCCCGGTCTCGTCCCCCGTCTCGTCCTCCGTTCTCGTCCTCCGTCTTCGCCTCCGTCTCGCCTCCGTCTCGCCTCCGTCTCGCCCTCCGTCTGCCTCCGTCTCGCCTCGTCTCGCTCCGTCTCGTCTCCGCCCTACTCTCTCCAGTCCCCTACGCTGGCTGCCCTCCCCCTCCCCCCTCTCGCCGTTGCCCTTTGCCCGCCCCTCTCGCTTCCTCGTCGTATCAGCCCTACCTCCGACCCTCCCGCCGCCCCCGTTTACGCCACCGACAACCGCCACTTCACCACGCTCCAGACCCACCGGCGCCCTAAATTCTTCATCCCCCCTGACGCCACTCCGGCGGATTCACCCCAGTCCCCACACATCCTCTCTTATGCCCTGAACAAACACACACACACACACACAACACACACACACACCGCGTACATTCGACGACCTTGTCACCGCCCACGCCCCCGACCCATCCGCGCCCGCCCGCCCTCCCGCCTTCGTAAGCAGTGTAAGTCTTGAGTGGTCTTCTTCGCGGGAACATGGGAAAGCTTTACGCGGCACGTTCCCTCGCGTCGCTACGTGCTGCAAGCCGCTCGTCGGCGCTTTGAAGTGCGGCTCCGCCCCCCCTTCACAATGCTAAGGAGTTCACACCGCAAAAGGCCGACGACTTGGAGGGCTCTCCACTGGAAGAGCGGGCGCTGCCACTCGAACGGCCGTTTCGTGCACTATCCCATTAAATTGTTTCACGGGAAAGAGTGAGGAGTTGCGTTAGTTGGTCACCATGTATTTTGGACAGAATGAAGCTGACAGAATGATACAACATATCTTTGTTGCCAAGGGACAGTAATTAATCCAAATTAATTTTAGGTGAGGATTTAGTCGCCGTACGTTTACCACTTTTTTTTGGCCAATATAACCAATTTGGTTTTCAAATTCTAACTACTCCTGGCAATGATATTGGAAAAGAGAATATCTAGCTGTACAATAAGTATCCGTAATTACAATAATCATATTCAAATGTTTTGAAACACTACTCTTAAAATAATCAAGGACATTAAGAACATGAGAAGAAGACGAAGAAGAAGAAGAAGAAGAAGAACCAAAACAACAACAATAACCACAAGAAGAAGAAGAAGAAGAAGAAGAAGAAGAAGAAGAAGAAGCATTATCTAGCCAAAACCAAATCATTCAAAGGGTTTACAGTATCATTTACCGTATATCTTCATACATTTATTTACTGATTACTTACGTTCGTATTTTTTAATACACTAAATATTATCCAGTTATTAGTTGTATTTTTATTAAAAAATAAATTAACACTCTATTAGAACTGAACATAATTTTTAATTGAAATACATATTACACATATTATACAAAAATATAAACATGTGTAACAATGATGTGTATGGCAACCACTGTAAAAATTTCGGAAAAAATAGGTAAATGTAACAAATGCTACAAATACAACGATTTCGGTAAATCTATGGTGAACTATATTTCCTTTCCGGAGTTTATTTCGGACAAGAGGTAAAAATTAAAATTTCACAGATATTGTGGCAAAGCCAAGATAATGTATTTATCATTTTATTTATTTTTATTTTACTATTACTATATTATAGAATATGATTATTACATCATTTTACTTGAGGCGCCCATAATCCCGAAATAATTCATTTATCTAGTATGTGCAACTAACAACAATTAAATTAAAAATAACGGTATTGACGAATATCGGCTGTTAAATGTAGACAAACTCTTCAAATTAAAATAATCAAGCTTCTGAACATACGTAACAGCCAACAATGAATTAAAAAATTAGTTTTCTCGAATTCACGCGCATGAAAATACATCTAAAAATATGAAATAATATTATCTCCAAGAGAAGCATTAAAAATCGATGAGTTCCGAAATGACCCGTGTAATTAATTAGTTCTGTAGTTAATTACTAATCAATTAGTAAAAATTTAAATAAGAAAATTTATGAAATTAGCAAAGTAAGATATTTTATTACAAGAGATTGGAAAATTATGAAATGAGTTCATTAAAACAAGTTTTATAACAAATCAAACATTGTTGTTAGGAAGTACTGTCAGGCAATGAAATAGAAATTTATTAGTCAAACCTCAACATTTCCATTACGCTCGAAATACTAAAATCCAAGGACCTCTTAACCCAGGAAAGTGGATGGTATGTTATGAAATACTTAACCACGTTACTGAATAAAACATTTAACATTATATTATCTTTACCACAAAATTAAAGTTTTCAAATTACTTTGCCAATAACAACTAGCAAAGAATATTAAATGTATGGAGACACCTTTCCTGTGCACATTTTAAAATCTATCACTTTTCCAGCGTAGCAACTCTTTGAATACACATGTATGAAATAAGAGCCTTAATATTATTCGATTGTTAGAACTAGGCAGTGCAATAATAATTCTGTAATTCAAAGCACTGAATTATTATTTTTACGTAAATATTTAAAATAGTCTTGTGCTGTTTACGAACAATAACTACGAAAGCACAATAAATGGATGCAGATACCTTTCAACTGAATATGTTAACGTCAAAAAATGTTTAGCACTGCAACATTAATCAATAACAATACCATGAATACAACAGGGCAAGGGCAGTGCAGGAACATTAATTGTAGAATTAAAGCACTGGACATTTTCCTTTACCTCAATATACAAACATACCAATACATATAAATTACCATACTTGATGACAAACATTTCACATTTTTGAGCAAACCTTCAAATTACAGAAGACAATTCCGGTAGATCAGTTCTCGTATCTAACTCCTCCCCAATACCATTGGAAGGATATTGCATACCATTGCACGAAATATCTTTTTCAAAAGTAATCATAGACAAGTTAAACATTTACATTACCACTCAGGTGTCACACGGATGTTTGTTAACGTGCACGTGTTCAGGCACATCGCGTGTTGTGAATATGTGGCGAACACTGCACTCTATCTACGAGCGCAGGTGTGCCTTACGTCATGTTCAGAGAGCTGAATGAAGAGCGATAGGAAGGCAGGTATCCTGGGCGGAAGAGGGGCAGGAGGCGAATGCATTCTGAGTAGACCTTTAGTTGGTGAACCTTAACCTTTGTATTAAAATCAGACACCAGAATCGTTTTTAACAACATAATTCATTTTTCGCAACACAGAGTGATACAAGTTAAAATAATTTGTATAGCTGTTAGCTAAGCTGCCAGACGCATCAAACAAATTGTAAATATACGTATATATCATTAGTTGCGTGAACAGTTGTAATAATATGTTACAATATGAATATTGTTCTTTTAATCCATTTTGAAAAAAATAAACATTTTACTACAATATTCATATTGAGAATGGTGACGAGTTGATGTGAGGAACTAGGAGGACATCAATTATTAGAATACCTGTAACAATATTACTTAAGAAACTGATTACAATATTTTAGTTTCATTTTACACGATAAATGTGGATATAAACGTATTTCAAAAACGACCATTGAAGGGATTTGAAAAGGAACTAATCTTCTCACGTTCGCTAAAAGTGCATACCGTGCATCAGGCAAAATCTGAAATCGAAATAGGACTTATCGATGTGCGCGAACGACCTCTCTGAGCCCGGAAATCAGAAGGAGCCGGAAATGGTTTATGCAGATTTGTAACCGAAGGGAAATTTTATGCATGAGAAACTTCCAAAGGATAGTGAAGAAGCGCTGGCTTTGCATCAAGAAGCCAATCAGAGAAAATCGCACGCGAATCTCAGTCACTGGCTGGGAATGAGACATTTTCTAACTTCCCTTATCTTTTGTATTTTGTGTACTCCGAAGTGTGTAAAGTAGATAATTGGAAATCGAGTTAACTATAAGAACGAATGTGTTTCAAATGAACCATCACTCATTCAAGACGTATATCCAATTTTTCAGTATTTTCGCAACAGTTTTTTTATTATATTACCATGAATATTAAATGTTCGAATCGACAATTAAAAATAACTAAAAACAGCGAGATGCATTTAAGAAGTATTATTCTGGACCGTCTGGAAAGTAACTTATTGTTGTATAGTTTTAGGCACGAAATTTGTTTAATTAAGAACGATTCTGATAAAAACATCCTGTAATGTATTTTCCCTGACTCCACTGCCAACAACTTATCATATAACTGCTGTCTACAAAGGACCAACGCGCCTTGCATTATATTAAAAGTTCGTGACTTAGTGTTGATTCATCATTTGTAGATCTCGTTTGTCAACGCATACAGCGCTTTTACTAACATAAGTTTATTTAGCTAAGAAAGAAACTATACTATCAGCAAGCTATATAGAAAAGGTTACATGCCAAAATATATTGAGTTAGCTGTCAATATATTTAAAATATGCACTGACCAATTATTGATATTTTAGAGCTATTTACATTAATTGTAATTGAACAATCTATTAAAGGGTTGTTTGATGGGATTTTCTACTCATTTATGCAAAGAATGGGAGAAGCGCATTTTCTGTTACTTTTCTTACATCTCTCGCATCTCGCCACATACAAAATTCCTTATACTCTTTCACATATCTTTAGATTTTTTTGGATGCATGAGAAAAGACGTGACTTTGGCTTCTAATATATCAGGGGGAGTTCCCAACATTTCCCAACATCTTCCTTTTCAAGATCCATTACATCGATAGAACCCGACATTCCATTACAATTAAACAAACAAGAACAAAGATCAACCAGTAGGTGGCCATGCTAGAAGAACAAATGATCGAGTGATAACCACATTACATTTCATGTCATTATATTATTCAATTACAGGAAAACATGCATAAAAAGTGGCTCGAATAAAATATTGCGTATTACATGGCAAAATTTCCTTTTCATGACATGTCGGAATTCCCGCCTCGGTAATTAAAGTCTTCTGTCTCGACGCGAAAAGGTTGACGTTCTTGCCTTGTAATGTAAAATACAATTGATGTACATTTCTCATCCAGGTAACACTCGTCTTCAACACAGTAAAGTATCTGTTGTCGAAAACGAGTGCATTGTTGGAACTAAACTCTAGAACCTCCCCAGGATCTCCCCTTTGTATTTCGTATTTATATAAATGTAATTATTGGCATAACTTTTATGCTGGTTTACTTGACATGTCACACACTGAGCACTTAATAATTCATTATAATACAACTTTCACAGAACTTATATGATGGGCCACCTCGTAGAGAACACAATAAAGTGTAAACTTCACATTTCACAACTCGATCAAATGTTCAGAAAAAAACAATACACAAAAACTCTCTGAATATCAAAGGTTGTTCCGCGACGAAGAATTTTTCACAGCCTCTAACGAGCGGCGAAGCACAAAAAAGTTTCAAGAGTTAGTAAGCAAAGGAAAGCAAGTCCACTGCAGACACAGTTGACCTGTCACCTCGAGGCAGTGACGAGCTCTCTTCACCACATCCGCCGGCGCCCTCGCGTCGTCGCCGCCACTCTGTGGTGAACATGCACCTCCACAGAATGGACCTGGTCGACGACGGTACCTTCTATTTTTTCTCTTTATTTTATATCTGTTCAATCAACTGATTTTTACAAAGATTTATTAATGACAATTCTAGAACTAGGTAGGGCATAGTTAGGCTCGTTTGGTGTTTTTCGAAATATTTAAAATTAACCTGCATTTTAGATACCGAGCCTCATTTGCAATGATCGAGTGTTCGAGTGATATTTAGCAGAGCGGCAAACCGCGCAATGGATCACCATGAAGACACTTTTAGTTTGAGTTTTTTATTTTGAATTGTATTATAAGTATTTGAATTCTGAGAAAACGTGTCGAGCACTACAGTGTCCAGCACGAACACCACAAAGCATTCGGGCTCAAAGCATTGGTGGCAACAACACGCCCGGGTCAACCTCTGACGAAACAGGTATTCCAAGACCCAAATCTCTAGCGTCGTTCTACTCCTCACCGACAACATCCAGGATTCTGCAACCGTAATACGCTTCAGCTGCTCAGCCAGAGGAATAACGAGACAGAGGGATAAGGGGGAGACGCTAATCCCTCAAACGCAGAAGAGCTCGCGTTCTCCTTGTACGTCACCCGCTGCACTCTCCTCAGCGCTGGGTCGCGCCCGCAGCGCTACCTGTTCTCACACTGCTACCTTCCCAAACCGCCGCGAAGGCCGCAGATACTTCACCGCCACTCGCTCCATCATCCTCACCGGCAGCGTGTCGCCCCCACGAACCTCCAAAACGCCCGCACCATTGCCTTTGCCCTTGCCGGTGCCTCATTCCGTCCCAATGAAAATCTATCGAGTCTCTACCACCCTCACCACTTCTTTCACCAGCTATGACTGATCACTAATTCAACAGATCACTAATCTGTTGAATTCTATGCCATCCCACCTTCCCTCGTACCGCAGCCTGCAGCACGTGATATCCATCACCACCTATGACGCCGTCTCCGGCACTGTCTTTGCTGCGGTTCTCCCCCATCTCCTCTCCGGCCCCTGCACACCCTACACCCCGCGCAATACCCCTCGCCGGTTATCCCGGAGCTTCCTCCAAGTCGATTTCCACGCCGTCTCGCATTCGCTGACCCAACTGCATGCTGACTATTGCCCCCATTTTCAATTTCGCCGCCGACCCGGCCAATGCCCTTGCGGTGGCCAATGCCCAACGTCTCTTAGTATCGCAACGACTGTCACTTCTTTATTTCATCCTACCCGGAGCATCACCTGTACCACACTGCACAATCGCATCGCTCGCACATTCGGAAGAGCGAACAACGAGGCCACAAATCAGTGAATCAAGTGCACAGATGCTCTTCGACGTTTGTTCAACTAGGAAACTTTGAAGTGTAAAGGCTCTATGTGTAAACAATGGTACATTGACATAGTAAACATAGTATACCCTGTGGTATAGGAGACACATTGACGTACTCAAATCCGAGTCTGCGGGCTGACCCGGGCTGAGAGCGGAGTATTTTAAAAAGACGAAAAGTCTGGCACATCCTACGAATGTCAAGACACGCATTTGACAAATGAAATAATTTTTGAAATGCCCGACAAAATTAAATTCTTTACTAATCAAATTCCCGTTCCAATAAAATTCCATCAATTTAGTCAGGTAATAACGCAAGATAGGGATAAAATTGGACATGTCCATGAAAGTTGCGTTGATTGCTGGAGGTAAACGTGGGAATCAGAAACTAGCCGAAAGCGTTGGGAGCTCCTGTGATACGAAATTCGATATTGTCCAAACTGTCAGTCTATATCCGATGTTAAACTTCAACCAATTTGGAGAACCCGATTATTTACTGAAAGACTCTTTAATGAACTAAAATTTCCTAGGAGATTGAGTGGTTAAAATTTTACCCCGGTCATGTTGATTTTTTCATTACCTTCCTCGCTCGATTTGATTCAATTTATTAGCAATTCCAGGCGGGTCAACTGCTGTGGTCAATAGCCCTGTAGTGTTTTACATGTTTTTATCACTGGTTGCGATCTTCCCTCACTGACTGGAGAGATCTGGCACCGGTCTGCGTTGGCTTGCGGGGATTTTACCCAACCCAGGTATCTCCAGCGGGACACCGCTCCAGCTGGGACAATAAGCTCCCCGCTTAGGCGACAAGTGTGTTAGTGTAGGTGTGTGTGAAATGGGAGACGACCGGACAAGGAAGAGGAAGAGTATATCGCGCGCAATCCGTGACCCGTTTGTTAGGGAACTGATCCTGCATACGCCTGGAGTTCGTTGGAAAAAAAACGGAAACTAACGATTAGAGCAGCCAGCTACTAGAATTCTACTCCAGGAAGCATCTGCACTCCATCTAACTGTCTAGCAAGCGTCGAAAATCCTGACGCCGTATGGAATCGAACCCTAGACCCCCGACTCCTAGGTCCCCGTTCCGAGGCAATGGTAACAGTTGATACCCTCAACCACTTTTTCCTGTATCGCTCACGGACGCGTGTGTGTTGTGTCGTGTGGAATACAAGCGCAGGGCTGCCAACTGCCGCGAGGTGAACTACAAGCTTCCGTTGTTGCCCGGCGCTCATCCATCACGCGTGCGCTGCCCGCGGTGACGGCCCACGAACAAACGCACGCACGCGCGCGCTCGACGGTTGCGCCGTGCGCGGCACATGCTAATTACACGCGCGTTGCGTGCGCTCGTTAGAAACACGCGTGTCCTCGCAGGGGCCGAAGGGCACTCGTAGGTGACATGGAAGAGGCGAAGGAGCAAGACGGAAAGCGAATGCAAAAATAACCAAAGTAACAAACACCAGATCAACGGATTCGTCTATAAGATTCATAGAAACTTCTAAAAACGTGTTATTGTGAGTTTTGGTGTCGCAATTTTAGTAAGTATGCTGGGAGTTAAACCAACGCCACCTAACTATACCGATGTACGTGGCATTAATTAAACTCCAGTACCCAAACTCCGGTCTCGCTCCATACGCCAAAATTTTCTTTCACGACTTTGGCAACACTGATTTCATCTTTAAGTAAACAAGAGAACTACCAAGAGAATCGCGCGGCTGATTCAATTTTAATTTTCATCCGTATTTGCGTAAAATAAATTTGCAAAAACCTACGAACAGAATTGCCTTAAAAACTTGAAGAATTTGAAGCAAATAAGGAGAAAATAAAATTGTGAGTAAAGCTAGAGCGTGAAAGAACATTGAACTCCTAACATACGCTCTGAAGTGTGGAAGTACCGATTTTCAAATGAATGTGACTAACAACTTATTCTTAACTACCAACTTATTCTCACCCAAAAACCAAACATTCACCTTTTAATGTGTATATAGAAGATGACACAAAAAGATTAATAGAGCAACCATAGAAGTAAAAATTAACACTAATTAGGCTGGTTTGTGGAGTTTTAATCTCTTCAAAAATTAAGAGGAGGAAAGCATGGAAGCGTTAAACAAATCCAGGGAAGAATCAAATGTAGTTGTACACGATTTTGCAAAAATTTTCAGAACTAACTGAGAATACTCTTATTATAGGATTAAAGGATAATGCGGAAGAACTGCTTACACGTGATCTTTATGTGCATTTTTGTGCATATTAGCAAAAAAGCGTAAAAAATATAGTGTAGTAAACTCTAAGTAAAGGGAAACGACATCAGTAAAGAAAATGGACTCTGAATATTAGTATATGGAATGTACAAAGCATCTCAAACAAACAACAAGAAGCAATTCAAGAATTGATTAGAAGAAACGTAGATACAGACATCTGGTCTGAAAAAAAAATGAAAGGCAAGGGAATCAAAAAACTCAACCACTTTGTACACTTCTACAGTGGCGTAAACAAACATGAAAATGCTAAAGCTGGAATTTCTATTGTTATTGGTGAAAGATTCGATACAGGTATAAAAAGTTGGGAATGTATTAATGAATGTCTTAAAGAAGTGTTAAGATCAGAGTAAAATACACAATCATAGAAAAAAAATTGAATGATGATGCCCTAATTGCTAACAATGGTGATTTTCAAATGGTAGTCAAAAAAATTGGCAGTATTCGCGAGTCCCACAAAATAAAATTTGCAGGAGATTTTATGGAAAGGAAACTAGCAATAACAATTAAAAAAACTTATTAATATTTGTGAAGAGTATGAAATGATAATTAATACAATTTTCTGCCAACATAAGGATATTC
>BOPP01000036.1:1722577-1744895 GCA_017312745.1 Gryllus bimaculatus
TACACTAAATATATCCAGTTATTTAGTTGCTATTTTATTATAAAAAATAAATTAACACTCTATTAGACAACTGAACATAATTTTTAATTGAAATACATATTACACATATTTAATACAAAAATATAAACATGTGTAACAATGATGTGTTATGCAACACTGTAAAATTCGGAAAAAAAAATAGGTAATGTAACAAATGCCTACAATACAAACGGAGTTCGGTAAATCTTATGGTGAACTATATTCCTTTCCGGAGTTTATTTCGGACAAGAGTAAAAATTTAAATTTCACAGATTATTGTGGCAAAGCCAAGATAAATTGTATTTATCATTTTATTTATTTTTATACTATTACTATATTATAGCTAGAATATGATTATACATCATTTTACTTGAGCGCCCATAAATCCCGAAATAATTCATTTATCTAGTTATGTGCAACTAACAACAAGTAAATTAAAAATAACGGTATTGACGAATATCGGCCTGTTAAAATGTAGACAAACTCCTTCAAATTAAATAATCAAGCTTCTGAACATACGTAACAGCCAACAATGAATTAAAAAATTAGTTTTCTCGAATTCACGCGCATGAAAACTACAGCTAAAAATATGAAATAATATTATCTCAAGAGAAGCAATTAAAAATCGATGGAGTTTCCGAAATGACCCGCTGTTAAATAATTAGTTCTGTAGTTATAGCAATCAATTAGTAAAAATTTAAATAAGAAAATTTTATGGAAATTAGCAAAGTAAGTATTTTATTAACAAGCAGATTGGAAAATTATGAAATGAGTTCATTTAAAACAAGTTTATAACAAATCAAAACATTTGTTGTTAGGACAGTACTGTCAGCCAATGAAATAGAAATTTATTAGTCAAACCTCAACATTTCCATTTACGCTCGAAATATACTAAAAATCAAGGACCTTTTAACCCAGGAAAGTGGATGGTATGTATTATGAAATACTTAAACACGTTACTGCAATTACAAATACATTTAACCATTATATTAATCTGTTACCACCAAAATTAAAGTTTTCAAATTACTTTGCCAATAACAACTAGCAAAAGAATATTTTAAAGTATGGGACACCTTTCACTGTTGCACTTTTAAAAATCTATCACTTTTCCAGCGTAGCAACTCTTTGAAGTAACACAATGTATGAAAAAGAGCCTTAATATTATTCGATTGTAGAGAACTAGGCAGTGCAATAATATTCTGTAATTCAAAGCACTTGAATTATTATTTTTACGTAAATATTTAAAATAGTCTTTGCTGCTGTTTACGAAACAATAAAACTACGAAAGCACAATAAAGGATGCAGATACCTTTCAACTTGAATATGTTAACGTTCAAAAAATGTTTAGCACTGCACATAATCAATAACCAATACCATGAATACAACAGGGCCAAGGGCAGTGAGGAACATTAATTGTGTAGAATTTAAAGGCACTGGACATTTCCTTTACCCTCAAATATAACAAAACATACCAATACAGTATAAATGTACCATACCTTGATGGACAAACATTTCACATTTTGGAGCAAAAACCTTCAATTACAGAAGACAATTCCGTAGATTCAGTTCTCGTATCTAACTCCTCCCCCAATACCATTGGAAGGATATGCATACCATTGCACGAAATATCTTTTTTTTTCAAAAGTTAATCATAGACAAGCTTAAAATACATTACCACCAGGTGTGCACACGATGTTTGTTAACGTGCACGTTGTTCAGGGCCACCATCGCGTGTTGTGAATATGTGCGAACACTCACTCTATTCTCGAGCGCAGGTGCCTTACGTCATGTTCAGAGAGCTGAATGAGGCGATAGAGAAGGCAGGTATCCTGGGCGGAAGAGGGCAGGAGGCGAATGCATTCTGAGTAGACCTTTAGTTTGGTGAACCCTTAACCTTTGTATTAAAATCAAGACACCAGAATCGTTTTTTAACAACATAATTCATTTTTTCGCCAACACAGAGTGATAACAAGTTAAAATTAATTTTATAGCTGTTAGCTAAGCTGCCAGACGGCATCAAACAAATTGTAAATATACGTATATATCTTTAGTTGCGTGAACAGTTGCTAATAAAATATGTTACAATATGAATATGTTCTTTTAATCCATTTTGAAAAAAAATAAACATTTTACTACAATATTCATATTGAGAATGTATGACGAGTTGATGTGAAGGAACTAGGAGGACATCAATTATTTAGAATACCTGTAACAATATTACTTAAGAACTGATTACAGTAATCTTTAGTTTCATTTTACACGATAAAATTGGATAAAACACGTATTTCAAAACGAACCACTTGAAGGGATTTGAAAAAGGAAAACTAATCTTTCTCACGTCGCTAAAAGTGCATTACCGTCATCAGGCAAAATCTGAAAAAATCCAAATAGGACTTATCGATGATGCGCGAACGACCTCTCTGAGCCCGGAAAAATCAGACAGAGCCGGAAATGTTATGCAGATTTGTAACCGAAGGAAGATTTTATGCTGTCATTGAGAAACTTCCAGAAGGATAGTTGAAGAAGCGTGGCTGCATCAGAAGCCAATTCAGAGAAAAATCGGCACGCGAATCTCTGTCACTGCGCTGGAATGAGACATTTTCTAACTTCCCTTATCTTTTGTATTTTGTGTATCCGAAGGTTGTAAAGTAAGATAATTTTGAAATTGAGTCTAACTATAGAAACGAATGTGTTTCAAATGAACCATCACTCATTCAAACGTATATCCCAATTTTCGAGTATTTGAACCATTCGCCAAAGTTTTTATTATATTACCGATGAATATTAAATGTTCCGAATCGACAATTAAAAAGTAACTTAAAAACAGCAAGATGCATTTTAGAAGTATTATTCTGGAACCGTCTGAAAAGAACTATATTTGGTATGTTTTTAGGCCACGAAATTTGTTTAATTAAGATACGATTCTGAAATAAAAGCGATCCCTGCTAATTAGTTTCCCTGGACTCCCACGCCAACAACTTACTCATATAACTTGCTGTCACAAAAGGACCAAGCGCGCCTTGCATTATATAAAGTTCGTGACTTAGTGTTGATTCATCTTTGGAGATCTCAGATCTTTGTCAACGCTATAAGCCGGCTTTTACTAACATAAGCGTTCATTTAGCTAAGAAAGAAACTATACTATCAGCAAGCTATAATAGAAAGGTTACATGCCAAAATATATTGAGTTTACTGTCAATTATATTTAAAATATGCCACTGACAAAATTATTGATATTTTCGAGAGCTATTTACCATTAATGCTATTGAACAATCTATTAAAGGTTGTTTGACAGCGGCATTCTACTACATGTTATGCAAAGAATGGGAGAAGCGCATTTTCTGTGAACTTTCCTTACATCTCTCCATCTATGCCCTTACAAAATTCCTTATGACTCTTTTCAAACAAAAACATAATTCTTTTGGCGATTTTATTGGAAGCATGAGAAAAGACTGACTTTGGCTTCATGAATATATCAGGGGGAGTCCCTTTCCCAACATCTTTCCTATTTCAAGATGCCGATTACATCGATAGAACTTCGACATTCCATTACCTATTCAAAACAAAGATCAACAGTAGCATCCAGAAAACAAATGATCGTAAACCACATTACATTTCATGTCAATGTATATTATTAATTACAGGAAAACATGCATAAAAATGGTGCCTGAATAAAATATTGCGTATCAACATGGCAAAAATTCCTTTTCATGACTTGTGGAATTCCCGCTCGGTAATTAAAGGTCTCTGTCTCGGACTGAAAAGGTTGGACTTTCTTGCCTTGTAATGTAAAATACCAATTGACGTACATTTCTCATCCAGGTAGCACTTCGTCTTCAACACAGTAATGTATCTGTTTGGTCGAAAAAAACAGTGCAATTGTTGGAACTAAACTCCTAGAACGTCCCCACCGATGCTCCGCCTTCTTGTATTTTTCGTATATATATAAATTTAATATTGGCGATAACTTTATGCTGGTTACTTTGACATGTCACACACTGAGCAGCTTAATAATTCATATAATAATACAACTTTCACAGAAACTTTATTCGATGGTACCACCTTGTAGAGGAACACAAATTAAAGATGTAAAATACCTTCACATTCGAAGAGAGAGCTGCGATTCAAATCAAACAGGAAACAATAACAAAAAACTCTCTGAATGGTCAAAGGTTGTTCGCGGACGAAGAATTTTTCAGCCTCTAACGAGCGGCAAAGGCCACAAAAAAGTTCAAGGAGTCTAGCAGATAAGAGCACATCACGCAAGATCAAACACGAGAGACGGGCTCTACCTGCGAGGCAAGTGACGAGGCTCTCTTCAACACACATCCCGCCCGGCGCCCCCCTATCCGCGTCTCTCCGTCGCCGCCACTCTAGTGGAACAGCACTCTATTCCCACAGAATGGACCTGGTCGACGACGGTCCTTCTATTTTTCTCTTTTTATTTTATATCTAGTTATCATCACACACTAATTCTTTTACAAAGATTTATTATCACAATTCTTGAACTAGGTAGGGCCATAGTTAGGCTCGTTGGTGTTTTCTCGAAATTAAAATTAACCTGCCTTTTTAGAATACCGAGCCTCTATTTGCAATGATACGAGTGTTCGAGTGTATTAATGAGCAGACGCGGCAAACCGCCCGCAATGGATCACCATGAAGACACTTTTAGTTTTGGTTTTTTATTTTGAATTGTATTATAAGTATTTGAATTCTGAGAAAACGTGTCGAGCACTACAGTGTTCCAGGCACGAACACCACAAAGCATCTGCGGCTCAAACGCATGCGTGGCAACAAACACGCCCGGCGGCAACCTCTGGACGAACAGCGGTATTTCCAAGACCGCAAATCTCTAGCGTCGTTCTACTCCTCACCGACAACATCCAGATTCTGCAAACCGTAATACGCTTCAGCTTGCTCAGCCCAGAGAAAACGAGACAGAGGGATAAGGCGGAGACGCTATCTCAAACGCAGAGAGCTGCGCGTTCTCCTTGTACGTCACCCGCTGCCACTCTCCATCAGCGCTGGGCTCGCGCCCGCCAGCGCTGGCCTTTCTCCACCACTGCTACCTTCCCAAACCGCCGCGAAGCGGCGCAGGATACTTCACCGCCCACTCGCTCCATCATCCTTCACCGGCAGCTGTCGCCCCCTACCACCTCCAAAACGCCCCCGCAACCATTGCCTTTGCCCTGCCGGTGCCTCCCATCTTCGTCCCAATGAAAATCTATCGAGTCTCTACCACCCTTCACCACTTCTTTCACCAGCTATGACTGATCACTAATCAACAGATCACTAATCTGTTGAATTCTATGCCATCCCCCTCTCCCTCGTACCGCAGCCTGCAGCACGTGTATATCCATCACACCTAGACGCCGTCTCCGGCACTGTCTTTGCTGCGGTTTCTCCCCCATCTCCTCTCCGGCCCCTGCACACCCTACACCCGCGCAATACCCCTCGCCGGTTATCCCGGAGCTTCCTCCAAGTCGATTTCCACGCCGTCTCGCATTCGCTGACCCAACTGCATGCTGACATTGCCCCCATTTTCAATTTCGCCGCCGACCCGGGCCAATGCCCTTGCGGTGGCCAATGCCCAACGTCTCTTAGTATCGCAACGACTGTCACATCTTTATTTCATCCTACCCGGAGCATCACCTGTTCCACACTGCACAATCGCATCGCTCGCACATTCGGAAGAGCGAAACAACGAGGCCACAAATCAGTGATCAAGTGCACAGATGCTCTTCGACGTTTGTACAACTAGGAAACTTTGAAGTGTTAAAAGGCCTATGTGTCAAACAATGGTACATTGACATAGTAAACATAGTATACCCTGTGGTATAGGAGACACTATGACCTTACTCAATCCGCGTCTCGGGCTGACCCGGGCTGAGAGCGGAGTATTTTTAAAAGACGAAAAAAGTCTGCACATCCTACGAATGTCAAGACACGCATTTGACAAATGAAATAATTTTTGAAATGCCCGACAAAATTAAATTTACTAATCAAATTCCCGTTCCAATAAAATTCCATCAATTTAGTACGGTAATAACGCAAGATAGGGATAAATTGGACATGTCCATGAAAAGTTGCGTTGATTGCTGGAGGTAAAACGTGGAATCAGAAACTAGCGAAAGCGTGGTGGAGCTCCTTGTGATACGAAATTCGATATTGTCCAAACTGTCAGTCTATATCCGATGTTAAACTTCAACCAATTTGGAGAACCCGATTATTTACTTGAAAGACCTCTTAATGAACTAAAATTTCCTAGGAGATTGAGTGGTTAAAATTTTACCCCGGTCATGTTGATTTTTTTCATTACCTTCCTCGCTCGATTTGATTAATTTATTAGCAATTCCAGGCGGGTCAACTGCTGTGGTCAATAGCCCTGTAGTGTTTTACATGTTTTTATCACTGGTTGCGATCTTCCCTCACTGACTGGAGAGATCTGGCACCGGTCTGCGTTGGCTTGCGGGATTTTACCAACCCAGGTATCTCCAGCGGGACACCCGCTCCAAGCTGGGACAATAAGCTCCCCGCTTAGGCGACAAATGTGTTAGTGTAGGTGTGTGTGAAATGGGAGACGACCGGACAAGGAAGAGGAAGAGTATATTCGCGCGCAATCCGTGACCCGTTTGTTAGGAACGATCCTGCATACCGCCTGGAGTCGTTTGAAAAAAAAAACGGAAACTAAACGATTAGAGCAGCCAGCTACTAGAATTCTACTCCAGGAAGCATCTGCACTCCATCTAACTGTCTAGCAAGCGTCGAAAATCCTGACCCGCTATGGAATCGAACCCTAGACCCCCCGACCCTAGGTCCCCGTTCCGAGGCAATGGCGACAGTTGAACCCTCAACCACTTTCCTGTATCGCTCACGGACGCGTGTGTTGTGTCGTTTGGAATACAAGCGCAGGGCTGCCAACTGCCGCGAGGTGAACTACAAGCTTTCCGTTTGGTTGCCCGCGCGCTCATCCATCACGCGTGCGCTGCCCGCGTGACGGCCCACGAACAACGCACGCACGCGCGCGCTCGACGGTTGCGCCGTGCGCGGCACATGCTAATTACACGGCGTTGCGTGCGCTCGTTAGGAAACACGCCGTGGTCCTCGCAGGGCCGAAGGGCACTCGTAGGTGACATGGAAGAGGCGAAGGAGCAAGACGGAAAGCGAATGCAAACAAAAAATAACCAAAGAACAAATACCAGAACTGCGAATTCGTTATAAGATTCATAGAAACTTCTAAAAACGTTTTATTGTGAGTTTTTGGTGTTGCAATTTGAGTAAGTATGCTGGGAGTTAAACCAAACGCCACATAACTATACCGAGTTACGTGGCATTGATTAAACTCCAGTACCCAAACTTAGGTCTCGCTCCAATAAGCCAAAATTTTCTTTCACGACTTTGGCAACACTGATTTCATCTTTAAGTAAACAAGAGAACTACCAAGAGAATCGCGCGGCTGATTCAATTTTAATTTTCATCCGTATTTGCTAAAATAAATTTGCAAAAACCCTACGAACAGAATTGCCTTAAAAACTTGAAGAATTTGAAGCAAATAAGGAAGAAAAATAAAATTGTGAGTAAAGCTAGAGCGTGAAAAGAACATTCAACTCCTAACATACGCTCTGAAGTGTGGAAGTACCGATTTTCAAATGAGTTGACTAACAACTTTATCTTAACTACCACCTTATTCTCACCAAAAAACCAAACATTCGCCTTTTAATGTGTATATGAAGATGACACAAAAAGATTAATCGAGCAACCATAGAAGTAAAAATGAACACTAATTAGACTGGTTTTTGTGGAGTTTTAATCTCTTCAAAAATTAAGAGGAGGAAAAGCATGGAAGCGTTAAACAAATCCAGGGAAGGAATCAAATGTAGTTGTACACGATTTTGCAAAAATTTTCAGAACTAACTGGAGAATACTCTATTATAGATTAAAGGATAATGCGGAAGAACTGCTTACACGTGATCTTTATGATGATGCCCTAATGCTAACAATGGTGATTTTGAAATGGTAGTCAAAAAAACCGTTGGCAGTATTCGCGAGTCCCACAAAATAAAATTTGCAGGAGATTGATGGAAAGGAAACTAGCAAATAACAATTAAAAGACTTATTGAATATCCTTATGTTGGCAGAAAATTGTATTAATTATCATTTCATACATCTTCACAAATATTAATAAGTACACCTGGTACTAACATACAAAAATCTCAAATCTATAATAGACTCTGTATAACTAAGCAAAAAACTTAACTAAAATACAAGATGTTAAAGTGAATCGGAGAAACCCAATGTTGAACCCACTAGCGATCATTGTTTGGTAATTGCCAAAATATACGTATCATTTACTTCAAATTGTATGAATAAAAAAGATAAAGATGGATTTATCATGAAACGTACCAATTACAAATAAAGCAGTCTCCTCGATTAAAATACAGCATATCTTTACAGAAAAAGACTTGAAGATAAACTATTGGTAGAGCACCGACCAATAGAAAAAAATATGATCACATAAAAGAATGTATTTCCCGAACGGCATAAGAGGTTTTAGGTACTTGCTAATTAAAACCTATATTGTATTGGTAGGACTTTAGTCCAGAAAAAAGTATTAAGAGGCAAAGAGAGTTGTATTTAAAATGGCTTAGTGACAATAAACTGAAACTAGTTTACAGTACAAACCATTAAGTAGAGAGGTACAGTAAGAATTGAATTATCAAGGAAGAATAAATTGTGGCTGGATAAATGCGATTATCTAGAACAGTTCAATGGTGGAGCATCAAGTTCAGAAGCCTGGAAAGTAATTAAGTCTATTAAAACGAATAAAGAATTCGTATTATCAAACATCAGCATTATAAATGGAACGAGTATTTTGAATGACTGCTGCTAGAAAACAGAAACTTCCAGTTAAACAAGGAAGGTAAATTTGAGTAAAGGGTGGAACTGACAATTGAAAATTTAGAAACAAAAACTTAGGACCATGAAATCTAATAATTCATCTGGCCCGGGAGATATGCCGCCAGAACTACAGAAATATAGTCCTCATATACTGAACGAAATGCTCAAACATGTTTTCAAGGTGCTAGAATGGAGATTCTCCTTAGGAGTGACGAACGTCTTACCTGACACCGATCCATAAGAAAGGATCATGAGATAAAGAAACAAGCTACAGACGAATAGCAGTTATTGGATCTATAGGTAGTCTGTATAGCAAATGAATACGAAATAGAATAAGTGATAAAAAAAATTGGAGAGGAACAAATTGTTTTCCTGTCGGTAGATCGGTCATAGATAATGTATTTACATTAAAGCAATTTATAGAAAAGAGAGCAAAGGAAGGCAGGAAAGTTCATTTGGGTTTTATTGATCTTCAGAAGGCGTATAATATTGTACAGGTTGCTAGATTATGATAAGAAATGGATGGACTTAAAATCAGCGAAAACTTAATTGGAGCCACACAGAATCGAAATAAAAAACTCCTCTCAGATTTAGATCTGAAGCAGGCTCTCGGATCCATTCCCAGGCAGTAAAGGTCTTCGTCAGGGTTGCTGTTTGCCCCTACGCTGTTTAAAATATCTCTGCATCAAATTGTACAGCAGTGGGAGGAAAAATGCAGAATGATGACAATGACGATAGGAGAGGATAAATTATTTACATTAGCGTACCCGTGGTAGATATTTCACATTTTAATCCTACTCTTTCTCTAACCATTTCCCTAGCCTTTCCATTAAGAATGAAAGTTGTTAATAAAACGTGTTTATTTGTTAAAAAATTCATAAATGTAATTACGTTTTTAAAGAATATCAAACAAAAATAAAAACAATGCAATTGATGTTGGAGACAAATTCGCAATGAAGGTAAATTCAGTATTACAAATATAAGTTTTTAGAGCAATTCACACTTCCTTAAAAATAACATTTGAAATAAGTATTTAATCTTCCTTGACAGCTAGCTTTTCGATTTTCTTGGTTATCCTCACTAGATTTGTTATGATGAACAGAGGGAGCAGGACGGCAGCTTGCTGGGTGCAAAAATTGGAAAATTATTTATATACTAAAAAGTATTTGCTTATGTTCTGCGTTCTTACGTACGAGAAGCAATTCCGAGCCAAAATATAATAAAACTCATATTTCCACCTTTGAGTAATAAATACCATTTGTTACCATTAGAAACAATTCAGAGGCTTAGACTTGACTTCGGTACATGGGATTGTTGCTCAAATGAAGTTTACGTATTGAATAGTCTAGTTTAATCGACACCCTAAGTTTAATACCAAACAGTGTATTATTTGCAATATGTGTTTACAGACATTGTACAGACTTACTGGTTGCACCAACATTTAAATCATGCGTCTGGATTGTGATCGTTGGCAGTTGTCGAGTGACTTGCGCTGTTTTAATTCACGTAGTGTTTTGCGCTAGCGTGTTTTGATTCTTGTTCTTCGTTTATTTCAAGCTATTTTACTTTCGTTAATTTAAAAAGTTTGTTTTTTGTGTTGTGTCATGGCACAAGTTTTCCCCTACTTCCTTCGCATTCCTGTGCGAGAACTCTCGCATGTTAAATTCCACACTCATCATTCTATTTCCATTCTAAGAGGGAACGTTGTTAACGAAACGTATTTATTTGTTTAAAAATGTATAAAGTTAACTTTCATCATACTAACAAAGTATCAAATAAAAATAAAAAACAATTCAATTTTTGTTGAAAAGAAATTTTTAATAATGATTTCGGTATTAGGTATTCGGTGTTAGCGGAACCCAGCAGGCATTGTCCTGCCCTTCAACTACCTATCTCTCCGTCTCTATCTGTCCGTTTCTCTCTCTCCCTCCGTCTCTGTCTATCTGTCCGACTCTCTCTCTCTCTCCCTCTCTCCGTCTGACTATCTGTCCGTTTCTCTCCCTCCCTCCGTCTGTCTATCTGTCTGTTTCTCTCTCTCCCTCCGTCTCTATCTGTCCGTTTCTCTCTCTCCCTCTGTCTCTATCTGTCCGTTTCTCTCTCTCCCTCCGTCTCTATCTGTCCGTGTCTCTCTCTCCCTCCGTCTCTATCTGTCCGTTTCTCTCTCTCCCTCCGTCTCTATCTGTCCGTCTCTCTCTCCCTCCGTCTCTGTCTATCTGTCCGTCTCTATCTTAATATTTGATGTAATTATTCAGTAATCTTTGAGAGTTATCCTTTTGCTTTTTGTGATAGTCACAAAAATATTAAAAATATTTTTACTCTTTAGAAACCTACGTGACTGAACACGCTGGCTTGAAAGTTTCTCCAAACCACTCCTAATAACGAAAACACTGGTACAGGTAAAACAATCCAAACCGCGTAAATATAATAAGATAGAGGAATATAATCCTTCTAAGTATGACGGCACAAAGATGGCCACCATAACCAATGGTTGAAATGTAGGAGGCATTGGTGGTATCGATAAATGCCGAACGAGCAAAATTTAGAATGTTCGAGTCTATCTCATCCGGTATATTTCGGCGTGAGGAACGTTCCTTTGGCCCCAAAATTTTAGATTTTAAAGCTCTACAACGCTTTGTTTATGAGTTATTTAACAGTATAGCTGACAGAGTTCTGCAGGTTGTATTTGACATGAATATTTAGATAATATTTTTAAACAAATCCTTTATATTTTTAATATCAAAGTGTAAGTCGTCATATCTCCGTGAAATTCTCTTTCTTTAGAGACCACCCTTTTTATAAAGATCGGTTGCAGATGAGAGCCGCAAAAGGTATGTATACTACTGAAATAATATCGGAGACGATTACATTTTGTCGATGACCAGGAAGTAATTGCAGAAGATGCGGACGATTTAAGTTTCATGATCCGTTAACTCAATGATCACTTTTTAAAAACAGAACTTACTATTAACATGGACAAATCTGAATACCTGGCAGTTGAGATCAATGAGATAGAAGATCTTCTGTTGAAAAATGAAGAGGCAAAGAAAGGTGTAAACAAATATAAATTTTTGGGTGTACTTTTTAATAAAAAGGGAAGCAGTCACGAAGAAATTGAGAGACAAATAAGCTTAGAGAGAATCGTAGCAATAAGTATAAACTCCGTCTTACAGAACAAAACCATCACTTATCTTAAAAAGGCGTCTATACTTCATACTAGTGAAGAGTTTTACAACGTACGGTTCAAAATTTTGGTTGATAATTTAGGTTGATAAAAGATCAAAAGAGAAGCTACTGGCTCTTGAAATGGACTACTGGCGCAGACGTTGTTGTTACAGCAGACGTGACAAAATCAGGAATGTTGACATAAGGCAGAAAATGGATATACATAAATCTATCCTTGACGAAGTAGAGAAAAAACAAATCGTTTCGTAGGTCATGTTATGCGAATGACAGAAGAAAGATGGCCAAAACGAGTCCTGCAATGGGTGCCGATAGAAATACAGAAGAGAGGAAGACCCAGATTTTCATGGCAGCAGGGAGTACAAGAGGATAAGACGGCAAGAGATTATTAATGGTCAAATGGAGAGGCATGGAGACTTAGAGCGGAGAAACGGCGATAGCTGTAGAGCAACTCCCACTATTCTCATTATCAATACCTGCAAATACTTTTCAGGGCCATTATAATTTTTAAATCGCAATATTACAGTTCATATCCCGTATGGAAGTAACATGCATGGCCATTGAATGTTAGGAATTTTTGAGCTGGAGTATAACATCAGCTACAATGATTCAGTGCCAGATACTGTAAGAACATATTTCAACAAAGCTTGCCATGAACGAAATGAAGTGTAAAAGACATTTTTAACACACAAAAAAACAGTTTATAGCGTCGGGACGCCACGTTCATCTAGTTATCTGTGAGGCTTAAAAGGACAAAAATCACTTACGATCAGTCAGTTTCAAAGTATATCGATTTACTATACAATTGAACGTAGTTGCACTTGTGTGATGCACTAATGTGCCCATGTCCACTTTCAATTACAGCTAGTTTTATTCCTAAGTACCTAAAAATATCAGCTGGCGTCAATGCAAATAAAGGAAATTTAAAAAATGGCATATTTTCTCATACAATAACATATCAACTTACAATGCAGTAAATCAATGAAACTGCAGAACAAAGAGTTACACAGTGGATCCAGAAAGCATAAGTCACCACATTACTGTGATATTGGGTCAAGCATTAAAAGGAGAAAAGTTGAATAAAACGCACTAACATTTTTTAGGTGTTAATATCGCCTGTTCTTGAACATAAAATGAGTAGGGTGTATTACAATTGTTGTAACAAACTAAAACCTACTAAAACTAGAGGACAGAAAATATTAACTAATATTTTGCAATAATTTCAAATACCTACACAGGTAGAAGAAAGGTGCCTCAAGGTGTACAGAAAGGAATCCCTCACAGTAAATTTTCTTGCAAATATAAAAATACACAATTGGTTTTTGGTATAATATTTCCCAGCAGGAAATTATTAGCATGCAATCAGCAGCTGACGTAAATGCTTGCTTAGATCATTTGTTACCGTACAAAGTCGATAACTACCAACAGCATTCCTTGAACGACAGAATACCCACCACTCAAAAGCGAATATCGTCGACTTATTTGGATACCCAACTCAATATCACAGTAATTTTACCTACAATTTTTTTTTCTTTCTCATTCGGCAGGAAAAAAAGACAGAAATATCGAACTAATCAGCAAATGGAGAACTCGCAGTATTGTATTGTAACCTTGGCGCGGCTCTGCATGCGGTACGATACAAGGTGACTCATCGGCGGATAGCAAGCACCTCAGGGAAAAACGCCAAGCCTTTTATAGGCGCGCGAAGGCGGCGGCGAGTATCAGTCAGTGACCAGCGCGAATTCCGACACCCCGCACGCCCCGTCCGACGTCTCTCTTCCCACCATGGTGCGCGTCGCTTCTCCGCGTATGGTGCTGCTGATCGCGGCGGTGGCGCTGGCGGTGGCCGCCGCGGTGGTCGAGGCACACCCCAAGCCGCACCTCCTGTCCCGCGTGCAGCGAGGCATCTTGGACTTCAGCGACAGCGGCAACTTCGTCGCCACCATCACGGGGTTGCTTTTCAAAGCCATGAGGTTCGCAATGTACTACATGATGCCCAAGGATATGTACTTCGCATTATTTGGTGACGTACGTGTTGCTATTTTCAGTATTTTTTATTGTTATTTTGCGTAGATTGTTTAACGTACATAATTATTAGACATAGCGCAGCAACTTGAGCGGGTTAGCCGTGCAGCATTTAAAATGTTTTAGTTCTTACAGTACACTCAGAAAATAAGATTTTTCTTCCGTTCTTTCGTTCGGTTACATGAGTCTATCCACGTAATAGGAGCAAAATAAACATATTCGCTCCATTTTCTTTCTTATTAACTTCAATTTTTCTGTCCATATTATCATCATTTTTGCTGTTTGCACTCCTTTTACTATTTTGGTTTAATTATTGAGGTTTTCGGATATTTTATAGCAACTTGTCTCATTATTGCTCTCTTTTTTCATTCAAAGAAGCTTAAGTGAAGGAACATTAATGTTCTGACAGCTAAAGTGGATATACACGTTGAGATGATTTCTAAAATATATCGGAATTGAGAATTAATGGCCATTAGTTCATGATTAAAAGTTTGGGACTATGTTCTTTTCGAAAAAACACTAAAAATCTCGATGACAGATTTTTTCTATGTTCTCTCAACTGAGTAATACCTCCAGAGAAACTCATATTTCCAGCAATAATTTTCTCTTTGGCTATTATCTGTAATATTGGCAAGTCATATCGACTGCAATAAATAATTTTAGTATAGGATTTATGACGTAATAATTGGTTGTATAAGCTGCATTATGATATGTATTTTCAATTTAATATTTAATAAATAATAAAACAAGTTTCTTTCTCAATACATATGAACTAGTGTTGAACGAAATTAAGCAAATAATACATACAAGAAACATGTACAAAAATTAATTGATATTTATATGCATTTTCTGTAATTAAGCTTAATTTATATGCATCTTCCAAACTAATTCTCCGAATCTAAACGAGAATTTGAGTGCTTGAAAAAGGTTGACCTTTACTTTATACGACGTTCTATTTTGAAATAAACAATAGCAGAGTTAGGTAGCTTGCATGGAGCATCCCATTTAACAAGTACTTCCCTTTTCTTTATTTAAATTGCGCCAACTTTGAACTAGAATAGCTCGAGCCCGACTTGCAAATCGTTCTGTCCCATGGCACGGAACCAACCGAATCACCAATTCGCGCCGTGCGAGCAAAAACAAACAACCCCTAACAAATGCATATGACTCAGCTTCGGCTTAGCCGAACGTGAAAGCAAGTGTCTTAAATATTCTCAAATGTAGATCTATTTAAGTTATTCTATCAACGACGATGCGAAAATATTTTATTATAACACTTTTACGGCAGCTAGATGTAGCTTCACTACTGTTAATTTGTATGTATTAGAGCTTAAGTGCCATATTCACTGCTATAACAACTTCATTTTCAGAAGAAAAAAGGGTTGCCTGAACCTAACAAGTAACACTACTACAACTGAGATGTTTACACCAATTAGAAAATCGAAGTGCGGAACAAAAAACAAATAATTTTCATCTTTGATTTTAAGTTGTTTCGCGTTTGACTATAAACCAGCATATTCTGCTTGGAAACTTTGCTCAATACAAAAAATGCAATAAATATATTTGGAGACCTTTTTAAAACATGTTGATAAACTTAAGAAATCTACCTTAAATAACCCACTAAAGATATCTCTCACAAAACGACGACAATAAAAAAAAGCACTGAATCAGAAGCACTAGACATTCATTGTACAGAAAATAACTCTAGAAATTTGCACACGATACGGGATACGAAAATATTAATGTCGTGGACAGGGCGAATCAAAACTATAAAGCAATTTAATATATATATTATAATAATAATAATTATAATTATTATCATTATAATAATAATAATAACAATAATTATAATTATAATTATTATTATTATTATCATTATTATTATTCGCGTCGGTGCCATTACTAACCACGCAACACATTTCTCTCTTCGAGGGCCAGTGGTATTCTTTCCCTGAGAAATCAACATGTGGAATTCAACCTTGGGGATCAATCAACGTTTCGGCTTCATCTCGTGTTTAAGACAGAGTTGTTAGCCTTGAATATAAATTAGGGAATATATGGGGGTATTACTATTATTATTGTTATTATTATTATTATTATTATTATTATTATTATTGTTATTATTGGGAAATTATGAGGGGTAAAGGATGATGGTAAGAGGTGTTAGATGGGGTAGTGGTAGGTGTTCGTAAGATTTTGGAACGATCCCAGCATTCGCCTTGTGTCCGAGGGAAACCACGAAACCATGGTCAGAATAGCCGGCCCGAGGATCCATCCCGAACCTCCCGAGGGCGAATCCAACTTGCTATCTTGCTATGTACTGAGCCACTTCGCTCGGCGGATATTATGTATATATATATATATATATATATATATATATATATATATTTGTAATTTATTCGATTAGAGGGACACTAATCGAACTGAAAAATTACTTACTAGTCCGTACATTGTGTTAATTTTTAGAAGTTTGTGAAAAAATAATTGCCCATTTTGTTGAAATGTAAGAAATTACATGTTTAACGACCTTTAATTTACTTTTAGAACAAAACGTACTAACATTTTATTCTTCAAGAAAAAAGTTTAGTCGTATCTTATATAATGTAAACATTGAAGCTGAATACTTGTACGTAGATAATATTTTTTTTATTTTATTTATTATTTAAATTTTATTTTTGTTATCAGGAACCTTAACACTACTAAAGGAGAAACTAGGCTGATAAGAATAAATGCATTCAAAACATGAGTTTTTCATTAGCATATATTAGCAGACGTTAAATTACATTTATTTTTAAAACTTTTTTACGATAGTTTGCATTAATCTGATATTAGCTTGAAGTTAACATCCTACAAACGCTGTTTTTTACAGTTAACAGTCGATTGACTAATAAAATAAGTTATTTTGCATCATTAAAACAAGTGTGTAGCATATCAATTTCATAAACATGAAAAGAGAAATACTCTTTAAAACTAATGTATAAGTATTGCTGTGTATTAAAAGTGCTTTTTGCAATCTAGTTTATAAAAGTTACTAACGAACACTTTCTTTTGTTTCAGGATACAGTTAGCGCTCAGGAATCTCTGTTCAGTGAGTCATAAAAATACGACAGCGTTCGTCTCAGATCACAATTTTTGTAAATATGCGTGAAATACACACATTGAAAAAAAGCCTTTCATTCAATGTGTTCGACATAAGTTACATTTATTTATTCCTCCTATACATAACCCTACTGTACCGAAACAAAGAACAAACGCATCTTGCATCCCTAAATCCCTAATGTTTCCATCAACTAAGGACATGGAAATGTGCTTTCAATGCTCTTGTCTCAAAGAACTTCCTAGAATCTTAGTCTTCAAGCATTTCAGACAACTTACGAAACCCACCTGGCAGGAATGGTTAGGAAAGTTGAAAACAAAGAACAAAACCCCAGTGCGTCTACAAAGGTAGGAGACCTTCTAGATTCTAAGTGAAACTTCTCCCAACCTGGTGCTTGTACACCTGGCCTTGTAGACCTCCGGGGCATAGAGCCCTTTCGCTCGAGAGTGCACGTAACTTTTTAATCATGCCGCTCTTTTTTGCCACAGACACAGAGAAAGTATTTTTTTCACTCTACTTCTCAGTGTACTCCCTAGTCTTAAAGTTGAGATTATCCACTTGAATGTGCGGTAAGTAATAATTTAATCTGCGAAAATATGTGCTCATTGAGACAGTAATTAAGAAAGCTTTCTAAACTAATTCACAATCGAAGCTAGCACTTCCTTGCCGACATTGGTCAATGAAACATAAGGTATTTTTTGTTCTTGTTCAAGGCGGTGGTAATGATAAAGCAAGTATATTATTCGAGACACCTCTGACTGCAGGAGGTACACACCTTGATTCTTTCAATTATTCTAAATTAATTTTTTTAAATCGTGTTTTGATGGGAGTTACGCATGTAAGAGTAATTTTTGGTACGAGAGTTAAAAGTAACATTTTATTTTTGTCTTGCTTCGACTGGAGGTAAAAGGTGGTAATTTTTGCAAAATAAATATTTCCCATATCAGTTAGTCCGGTCCAGAGTAACAACAAATTACTGAGTCAATATTTAGCAATAGTGATGAAACTGTCTTTCGTTATCCTCCAAACTGACTAATTGGTCTCAGGAATTTTTTTAGGAATAAATACAGATCTTTTAGTGAAAATTGAACCTGCGCAAGTTTTAGAGTAATTTGCTCAATTTAAACAAAAAAATATAATGAAAATATTGGTGCTGCAAGAGCACATACATTTTAGCTTTATTGAAAACAGCAACGTAATATTTTAATATTGCATTTTCTGGGCAAGTAACGTCTCGGCTATCACTTGAAAACGTCCAATTCAACCAAGAAACTAGAACCTGTTGCTAGCGCAGCATTGCCAAAACCATGTGCATTTGCTTGGCAATATTATCAATTCTTGAGAAAAACTCTTACTTCCATCAGTATACAGATTTCAACGTGTTTATCGGTTATTCATAGTACATCTTACTCAGTTGATAAATAACTCTGATACTAATAAACTAATAAAATTAAATTAAAATTACATTAAATATTCTACGTTTTGAAATATTAAGTTAATTCATAACCGCCTTTTTATTTATATGTTGATACTACCTCAAACAAACCGCATGAAAATAAGACTCTAAGGTAGTATTCTATGAAAAGTCGTTTAATTCTATTAAAAGTCCTCGTAAAATTCTATTAAAGGTCGTTTCTAGTAAAACGCCTTTCTTTGAAAGTAATAGTGCGTACTACAGTATTATTTAACACTGCTTTGAGACAAACGACTTGCCTGATAATGGAAACACAACCTATTCCCATTCTCAATAAAGCCCGGGAAAGCCTAAAATGATTCAACTAGCTATCAACCGATTAGTTTGCTACCCATAATGGGAAAGCTATTTGAAAATTTATACTCTCTACGTTAAATTTTTACCTCAGCTCAGTCAATGCAATACCACTTCACTCGTTTGGATTTCAACCCCAATTATTAACGAATCTTCAAATCTTACGACTAACTGATGATATCATCGAAGGATTCCAAGACCACAAGCACACCGCAGCATATTCCGTAGATATAGCTAAAGTTTTCAATACAGTTTGGTTCCCCGGGTTAATTTTCAAATTCCGCAGTATCGTTACTCCATTATAATCTCTCACGCACCATGTTTTTATACCGAGTGAACATTTTATGTACTATACGCGCAAGTTTTCTTGATATTCCATAGCGGGGGGTGCGGGGAGAGGAAGGATGTGGCTACGTCACGGTTGAAAAGGGCGTACCAACTATGGGCATGAACTTAATTCGCCAAATGGCACTAGAAATGCTACGATTGTTTTGAAAGTACGAGATGGTTGTTGCCAGCATTGTAAATGAGTACGTGCCGTTCCGAGTCAAACCTAAGTATGTCAACGTGCCGTGCTATTCAGCGCTGGATGAGGACTAGGGAGCTCGTGTATCAAGAAAACTTGCGGGAGTAATACGTCTCCCAGGAAGTCTCTCCGCACCTTTCATCATCATAGCAGGAGTACCCCAAGGAATCCATCCTCTCCCCCACTTTGCTTAATATACCAACAATCCAAATACTAAAATTGCTCTGTTTGCTGATGATACAGTACTTTATTCCCCTAAAAGCAATCTTGAATCTCCCGTGAAAGATCTGCAACATCACCGAATATTGTTTTCCAACAGGGCCACAAAAGGCACATTGAAATAAATCCAAATAAAAGCCAGGTAAAAATATTTACCCTCCTTAGACCACACGTTCCTCAAAATATCACATACTAATCACAAAACATCATTCCCTCCCAACAAAACTGTCAAATATTTTAGAGTTCTGCTCCACAAAAGACGACGGCAAAATATATATCCGATTCTCAAAAAATCATTCTCCCTTCAACTACATTTTTCCATTTACCTCTATAAATCAACGATCGTCCCATACTTTCCTTTGCTTTCCCAGTTTGGGCTGCTGCAGTCAAAACAAACGTCAAGAAAATGCGAATTTTCCAAAATAGATTCCTACGCACCATCACAAAAGCTTCCTGGAACATTCCGAATTTACGTATTTACATAATGAACTTGGCATTACCCCATTCCCGCCCACTTTTCCCTCTTATCTATTCTCAATTCTACTCAAAATTATAAATATTCTTTCAGCTATTTACTTTGACACAGGTAAGCAGAATCCTCATCGCAAAAGATTAAAAAGAAAATTACCAAGATAAGTTTTCTAGACATAAATCGATATGTGTTTTCTCGTTTTAAACTATATTAACCATTGTATTGTAGGGTACCTAAAACTAAATATTCTGCACATTATGTATCAATAATATAAATATATATATATATATATAATATATATAGAGAGAGAGAGAGAGATGAGAGAGAGAGAGAGACGGAGAGACAGAGAGAAATAATAGGTAGGTAGGTAGGTAGATATATCAATGTATTTTTCATATACGACTGCAGAGGGCCAATGGCCAAGCTAGAATAAATTAAAATAACAATTAAAAGAAGCAATTTAAAATGAAACGACATAAATATAACAGAAATATATAAATAACAACAATAAAATGAAATATAAAATAAAAAACCAAATTCTAACTTACGGAGCATCCAACTGCCTGGAATCGTTCACGAAGCCCCAGTAAACAAAAATACTAATACATTAAAAAAATTAAACACTACCTCATATGAAGATCTATTTTTATCAACACATTTCTTTAAAACATATTATATCGTCACAATTGTAGTTGTAAGAAGACGCAGAAAATTTTAATTTTTTTAAATTTTTTAAACTTTTTGCAAAATCACACATTCAATGAACATCAGACCTGCACCATTCTCTTAAGCGTCCTTTATGTTACCTAAGGCGCCAATTAATAATTAAATTAATAATTAATAATTAAAAATGTGCGGTTTTAAAGTAAAAATGTTTTAAAGAAAATAAAAATTGCCTGTTTGACACAAAATTTTCCCAAAAATTATCATATTTTTTACAAAATTCAACACGATCTTATCTAAAGATCTGTTATCGATGAACACATTTCATCAATATGAAAAAGAATTGCATATTCATAATTGTTGTAGGAGTACGACGAAAAAACGATGGAATAATTTTTGAGAAAAAATGTTTAAACAAAAATTTCACATTGCACGCAAAATTACGCAAAAAATACTCAATTTTTTGAACGATTTTACATGATCTTATTTCCAATTCTATCTTTAAGGAACAAATTCTATGAAGCAAAAAATTTTTACCTTTACTATTTTTGTTTTAGGAAGACACCGAATTTAGATTTTTTCATTTTTTGAAATCAGATTTTTTACCAACATGACACCTACACTTTTTTACCTTTTCTACGCCTACTTTTTTATCGTAAACGCTCTTTAGACCATCCAACAACAAAATTTAGTCAAAGAAATGGAACAATTTTTTTTTGAAAATGACCCAGAAGCTTCATGTAAAGTTCCTTCCAAAATAAAAACATCAATTTCAAGTTCAAGGAGCCACTTCATCAGCCAAATGGATCGAGGAATTTCAATTTTGGATAATATCGGCTCTAGAGTTTAGCCGATTGTGTTCTTCACAGATGGACAAACGCTTTGCTGGCAACCGAATTTTCGGTATCAAGGTCCCACAAAACGTGGATTCTGGCTACACCACGTGTTAGAAGGTTTTGTTTTCTAAATTTAGCAAGAGGATTTATCAACTTTTTCGAAACCAGAGCCCTGTAATTAGAGTTTTTCTGCCGAAAATTCTCAGTTTTTTCGCGAAGCATTACATAACTTACTCTATTCGAAGGTAGCAGTAGCAAGAAAGTAAAAATTTAAGTACTTTTTTATTTTAAAAATATCCTCAAAACTTTGTGAAAATTACCCAGGAAATTAAATGTTCAGACTCAAATATTCAGCCATATGATATACGGGAAATATTTACTTTGATAAAAATTCTGAATACGATTTAGACACTGTTATGCACTGACCATGTTATGCACTGACGATCAGATATTTTCAGAAAAAAACACATTTTTTTAGCTTTAAACCCAATAAACATGAATTTTAATAGTATAACATATAGAAAATGATAATTGCCTAAGTAGATGAGCAAAATAAAGTCGATTTTGTTGGTATTGGGCACTCTCAAAACGTTCTTTTCTACAAAAAAAAAAAAAA
>BOPP01000036.1:1745098-1759949 GCA_017312745.1 Gryllus bimaculatus
CCTATTATTACTCGGCAACGAACGCTGATTGGACGTGCTCTCTTCGCTCCACCATAATAAACAGACAGTACGCTCGAAGCGTCTATACACCTCACTAACACCCCGTGGCTCAACAAACACGCCGAGTCTTGATGGCGTATCTTCTCTCCGCAGAAAAAACTGGAGAATCTCGAAGAAACTTTCCACAAATTATCTTTGCCACCCACAAATACGAACGGGAACGGACGATGAACTCACCAGAGATAGAAAAAGTGTTTTGATTATTTCAAAATGAAACGTCCCTTTTATTATGCTAGGTTATAGAGGTTAAAATTGGTTTCATGAGTGTTTGCTTTCTCACTTCAATGGAAATGACAAGTTATTATTTAAAATTAAAAAAAAAAACAACACAAAAAACAAACTGCCTTCAAGATTTCTGGTTTGTTTCAGGCGAAAACATTTTTATATTTAGCCAATTGCCAACATTTTCGTTTTAAGGGCGGGGGGTTCCTGCTGCTGAGATGAAGGCTGAAGGGGCGGATCACAAATTCATGCATACCGAGGCGGGATTCGAAAACCCGCTGATTCTCAATCCGAAATCGCCAAGACTCAATTGGTAAGCGCAAACTTTTTTTATAAGTGTTATGGAATCCATGTGCATTAAGAGGTTCTTTATATTATAGATTACCATAAAAGAAAAGCCTTTATTTGGAAAAAAAATGAAAAACACACCAATTTCACAATGAAAAAACTGTGGTCAAGAAATCTTGGCTTTCTAGTCTTTGTGTCGTACAGACAGTAAAAAACATCGGATGTCAAAATAGAAATAAATTCTCAAAAAATCTCAAAATAAATGTACAGTTAAAGATTCTGCATGCCAAAAGAAACTAATCTGGAAGCTGGCCTGCCTAGCAAACACAATTGCACCTGCCTACTCTACATCGTACTCTTAAAACTTCAACTATAGATGACCTTGGTTTTTCTCTTTTAAAAATCCCTAATTCACACATATTCTTAATCCTGGCAGAATTGAGAGGGAAAATTTGTAATTCTTTGCCCATCACAACCCTTCTATTTCATATATCTTTACTTTCGAACAAAAAAAGTGTTTTAGGTGCATAAACAATGAAAAGCGAATTCGAAAATATTCTCTATTATGTTTTAATAATTAAATAAATAAATTTATTTAAATTTAATAACCAGTTAAAAAAGATTCACGAATTAGAAGCTACTTTGCTTTGGGAAACGAGAGCCACAAAAATTCAGCAACACTGCAACCCACGCGTTTACACACCGCCCGCAGCAAGGAGTAAAACGTCACCCGAGACGACCATACACACATACATAAGCTTTTCGCAAAGCTTGCAGGAGTCATGGCAAAGCGCCTTCTCTCGCCAACAGTGTTTGCTTTCTCTACCTCTGGCTTTTGACCTCCTTCTTTTTCAAATTGCTGGCTCAGACGCGACAGTAGCGAAAACAAGTTCGAGAACCCTTTCTTCACAAAACAGAATCATCTCCTCTTAAACTTTGTGAATAATTTTACTGAGTGCACGCTCATTTCTCAGGATCATGCCGGGTTGCGTTACTCTTTAATGTTCTTAAAAAGTCCCTAATAATTTTCTTGCATGAAGCTTGCATTTTATTTAAAGGTTAGCAGGGAGTAGCAAGCCCACACGAGCCACAGCAAAGTAACTCAAAATGTGGAAATTAATCTCTAATTGTTGCTGAAAGTGTTGGCTTACCGTGTTAGAATTCAAGCAATTGTTGAATTCTAAGAACGAAGGTCTTTTAGACTAGTAGCAACGAGACAGTATTAAAAATCAAAATCGAGATACTGACAATTACGAACGTGATGAGATTATGGATGGTGGTCATGTGCTTCATTTGTTACTTACTCCGAAACTCTTGAAAAAATAAATATGAATGCAGTTCTTAGAAACCCATAGTATGATAGGAGCGTACGACCGTTGTTAACAAATGTAAGAAACACGGCCAGGCTCCCGTACCGAGATCTTTTTTTCACACCCGCCGTCTCCGCTCCGTCTATGTTCGGCCTGCGATCATGCAGCGCTGGACAACCAGCGCGCTCAAATCCGGCGCCCGCGCCCTGGCGGAAAGTAGCGCGACACTTTTGGCCCGAAACGCGGTTAAGCCCGGAAGGGAGCACACACGTTGCACCGGAACGGCCGGGGGCCGAAGGCGAAACGTGGAAGGGCGGCGGGAAGGGTAAGTGAGAGATGCGGCAGATTCGGAGCGAATAGGAGAGCGGGGCGCGGAGTCGGTGCTGCGGGCGGGGGTGGGCAGGGGTCAGGTGGAGACGGAGGTGAGGCGTGGGCGGGGCAGGGTGATCAGGGAGGGAGCGGGGAAGGGCGGGGGAGCGGAGGCGTGGCGACGGAACACGGAGGACGGAGCGCTCGGGCGGAAGGGCGAAGCGAGCGCTCGGGTCGCGGCAAGTTCGCGTGTTCGGCACGCGGATCAGCGCGCGGTGAGGGAACAACGCTCGAGGACGCCAGGGAGCATTTGTATTTGGCCCGCGTCATACGCTGCCAGAGACAGCCAACTTAGTTTAAGCAAAGGGGAGAATGCGTCTGCAACGATGGTGTGCAGTCTTGCTTCTAACTTTGTTAAGCTTTAGAATCCAAAACCATTTCTTTTTTCCTAATATAGAGATTATTAAATTGGGAAAAGTAGTCATAGTTATTTACGAGATATTCATGTGATTATTAGTGGGGGCACAAAAGAATTCAAAAGTTACATTGACAAATATGGTGCAGTAAAATCTGTCTAAAAAGGAACCTGTCCAACTGGAAACTGACGGGTTTTCTAATCCTATACGGGGGAAAATCTTTATAAACGGAATTCCCTTGAGTTTAATGCAATTGGCAGGGGCCCTAGATATTCACTGTGAAATGAATGCATGTGTAAGTCTGTTTTAAATTCTCTATTCCACGGGATTTAGTCGCGGATACCACACTGTAGCAGAGGGACCGTGGGGTCCCTTACTTCTCAAGGCGTAGCTGCCGTAAGGGAATTCCCTTCCCCACAACTCTCAGAGAGTGGGAAGGTGTAAGGCATGACTTCTATTCGCGCCACTCCCCGTACTCAAAATCGTAATCCCTCAGCAAGAGATGCATTGCTCAAGGCCATGCAAGGATATCAGGAAATAGTAATACTTTGGGCTGTGGCCCGTTGTGCGTCAGCAAGCCAGTATTACGTAGATTACAGCCGTGAAGCAGTGAGGTGGTGTGTATTTTTTATGAGTTTCACAACCATTTTATCAATGCGAAAATCACGAAACTGAAGCTGTCAATGAAGAAGGTTTAATATTCATTTATTAGTGACTTCTTCTATAAATTCGTTACATGTCAATCTATTTTTATAATTCTAATAAAATCATGTAATTTTTACTTTGTTTCAATTACTTCTTTACTTACATTAGTTTACAACTTTCAGAACGTAAATAGTAATATCGCAAGCGTCATAAATTGGAGAACCCTACATAAAACGGAAACCTCCTTAAGCTGGATTTTTTTTGTCCCGTTCGATTCCGGCATAAACAGATTTTACTATATTTTTGTTTTAAGGTGTAATTGTTTCCCAATTAAAAAATCCTGTCTAATCAATTAGCGAAAAAGAATAAGTATATTTCATAAAAAATAGAGTATTAATACTTATAAAAAGTGTTTTCAACTCGACAATGCAGAATTCGGCACTATGTGTAAAATTCTTAGGATAACATTGAAGAGTTGCAAATGAAAACCTAATTAATTTCTATGCTGAAATGGTTACTGATCAAGGCCGAGCTTGTAAAGCAAAATTATTCAAACTGTGAATCTTTATCTTGGTCGCTGCATAGAAAAAAATTATCAATAAGCACGCGACAACAATTTCAGATACGGCTTCACCCCATCCATGATCAATGACTATGCCACAACCCACCTTCCTTCCCTATATTGCGAGATGTTTAGACATTCTCGTAAGATCGCCTCCTTGTAGTGCTTAAAATACGCTCAGCAAATTGAAAGCTAAGATCACTGAGATTATTTATAATAGTGAACAGAGGCCCTTGCAAAGGACAGTTGAGACATGCCTCACTATAAAAAGAGTAACATATGTAAAATATTTGTTATACAAGGAATTGATACCTTATCTACAAGATAAAGTCATTAGCTCACAAAGAACTCCGTGTGTTGTCTACGTTGAAAGCATAAGAAAATTTCATTTAATTTTTTATTCTCCATGTGAAATTCAAAATAGAAACAACAGTCATGAGAGATTAAATAGATTTGCTTACCTTAGGGAAAGCCCATGATAGTTTTTAAAACAAACATTATCGCTCACAGAGTTATTTACTTATTATTAACCATTAAAAATGTACTTAACCTTCTGAATAAAACAAAACAATTTCCATAACACACGTGAGAAAATGGAGGAACGGGAGCGTATGAAAAGCATAGAAATGTAATATTAACAGAAAAACGGTAGAATGGATAAAAAATGGAGTATATGAACATATATCATAGGAGATTAAAAAAGTCTGTACCTTAAAAGTACTGTAAAGACAGCGTGTCTTGTGAAGAGGGGAATGATAGCATGACACTTAAGTTACTGCTGCGAAACGATCGCGAGGCACCATGCCAGCTACAAAACAAACTGCTATCGCTGGCAAGCACTGTGGGAGGCAAACCTGAGGCACCGACGACCCGATGCAAAACCGAGAAGCCAAGAATAGATTAGGTACGACAATGTCTATGTCAGGGTGAGAGGCATTCTTTTCCTATAAAACAATTGATTCCGAAATCGGAAGGTCAAAATTGATCTTGGAATCCAATCGAGAAAATAATCAATTCCCAAAGGAATCGTATTCAAATGAATATATTCTCATACATAGTGGCCCCTACAAGTTTTTGATGGATTGTTGAATTTTATATTAGCGGCCCAGCTATCGATTAGATGAAGATATAGTTGCATTGTATTACGCATTTTATGTAGATCGGGTCCTGAGGAAAACAGGGCCGAGTCATCTGTCATCTGATTGGACGATTTTTATTGAATTTTTAGGTAAGACTGCTTCGAAGATATTGAAAAGAATGAGCGATAATGGTGATCCAAGGGGGAGTCCTGCATTTATTTGCCTCAGGTTTTGTGAGGTGGTTATTCACACTAAATGTAATGCGATGTTGCAATTATTATTTTATATAGTAGCGCCAGATGCCATGTTCTGTCGAAAGCCTGGGTTATGTCGATAGATTCCTATTGTATGAAACTTATCCTGGAATGAAAAATATAGGTGTTATGTGATTCTTAGGAGATGGTGGTACGTGGATACATTTTTGGTGAAGCCGAATTGTTCACGACGGATAGCTTTGGGGACTTGTAAGAATTGAGTTAGACGTTTTAAAATTCGGTTTTCAAATATTTTGCCTAACGTGAACAGTAAGCTTATAGAGCGGTAACTATTTAAGGCAGTTGCAATTTTGTTAGGTTTGGGAACGGGGATAATTGTTGCGTGTCCATTGTTGGGGGAAGTCACTATTTCTAAAACACGAATTTTATATATCGGTGATGCACGCTTTTGCGGGTGGAGGTAAGTTTTTTAATATATTATTATTTATGTTATTATGTCCAAATGTTTTTACGTGTTAATTTGTTTTGTAATTACATTTATTTTTGATGAGGATGCATATTGTATTTTGGGCGAGAACCGTAGCAGGATTAGATGTGGTGTTTATTAATTGTGTAGTGTTCTGCGTGCGGTTTAGTCGTCTTTGTTTTGAATTTTGATGCAAAGTAATTTGCTAGTTCTTCAGCATTCCGGATTGAGGTGTATGCTTTACCCGTCGTCAATGTTTAATGTAGGTGTAGCTGTTTTTTTATTCATACAAAACGGTACATATATGATACCACACGGAACTTTACTATGGCACGAGTATCAGATACCAGTATCCCTAAGCTTTTTCGAGCTATCTGAAAATGTGTGAATGGTTTTCATAGATTCACGGTTATGATATAGAACATGGTAAGGGAGCTTTTTTATAAGTTTCCTTAAAAATCATATTTTATATTGTATACTTAATTTTCGTATTAAAAATTATCTTATGAATGCGCAATATTGTTTAAGAAATTCTTGACTAGGCGGGGATGCCGGATGCTCTGCCGTCATTGACCTTGTCTGGCCACTCTTGGACCGAGAGGTATGGTACTCGGTGTCACTGATAGCCTAAAAGGGTGCGTTTAAATGAAGTAGAGGGCACCTAGGGGTTCTTAAAGTACCTTCTGGCTTAAAAGAAAACATAAAATTTATATCAAATTACAATTTCGATATAAGTGATGTTACGAGTACGTTACGAGTGATGTACGGATTGATAGGAAATCAGATGCAACCAAAGGAACGTTGGCTAAAAGTGTTCCTCAACCTTCGTTCACCCAGTCATTATAATCTCCTCCTGCTCTTCATCTCGCAGTGCGAGCGTTCCCAATTGCATTCCGTTTAGTTAATTTTACTGGCACCAAAATATGTTATCGATTTAACAGGAAGAACATTTTTGAATAAATTATCGGCTTATTGACTGAATTACCATCCTTCAATCACAAACTTTACAGTGTGACACGATTAATTTACGACTGAATCACCAATTCTTTAAACTCTTGACGTATCTTGAAAATTTTATTGAGAATTTTGAATTAAATAATGTGTTAGCGATATTTTGGTATTCATAAAACGAAACAGTCAACTCTGATGAAGAATACGTTAGAAAATTACGTTGATCGAATCTCAAGTATCTGACTTAATATATGCTGATAGTAATTAATTTGTGACCTGCCAATTGACTTTCTAGCTTTATATAATACGTTATTAACAATGTAGCCTGATTCTTACAAAAGCACTTTACAATTACCATGTGATTAAAGCGTAAAAAAGTTTTCCGAAAGGTTCCGAGTCATCATCTATTTGAAGAAGAGGAAATGAACAGTTATAAAAGATAGTCCATCCAAAAAGCAACCAGAGCACCTGAAGAGGCAAGGCAAGTTATTTCTAGAGAATAAAAAAAGACAACATGCAGACACGCATGATTGCAAAGAACACTGAGATGATGCTGAATCTAGCTGGTTCTCTACGGTATGCAGAAAGGGAAAGGAAAGCATGATAAAGTGTCTGAGATGTGGATTATAGGTTCACACTCGGGAGTGTTAAAATGAAATCCAGGATTAAGAAACGGTAGTGTAAGTATGTGCAAGTAAGTGTAGGATAAGACAAGGAATGGGAAGGAAAGATCCCGCGCGGTCTGAGGCCCGATTTTTCGGGCACTGCTCCGACATTCCCCTAGATATTGATCGGAGAAAGCACGGAAAACTACCGACCAGAATAGCCGGCCGCTACAATTCTCCTCCAGACAGCGACTGGATTCGACCTAGCTGTTAAGTTAGTGCCGAGAACCTAGGACTTCCCGGCCTGAAGCACTGCAGTAACATCAGTTGTTGCCCTGAGCCACCTCTCCTGTACGGAAGGAGGCGGGTGCACGTGTGCGGAGAGAGACCTCGAGGGCTGGGAGTAGGCAGGGCGTAAACGCACGAGGAAACGAGGGTGGGAGGCGCGCGGTGAGGACAAAGCCCAAAAATCTGGTCAAAACTCTAAAAATATTAATTTCCACGTACATACCTTTAATAGAGGGCAGAGATTCTGCTTTGAACACCGCTAATTTTTAAACCGTGAGTTTATTGTCTTGATTACTATATGCCATCAATTCAATGTCACCTTTATTTCACATCTAATGAATGGCGTTCTCAAATCCTGTGTTCGAACGCGATCTCTATCCTTCATAACTTCGTTGAATGAAAGATAGAGAGCGCGAATAGATTGTTAGAATTTGAGAACTCTTTAACTAATTAAAATATTAAAGATATAATTTTTTCGCTTAATGAAATATGTTTCTTAAAGATAGATTTTGAAATATTTTTTTTTTATTTCACGATCTTATTAATTGTATCGGTAAACAATGTTTTTTATGTTTTAAGATGTAATGATAAGCGATTTCTCATTGAAGTACATATAATTATATTTTTGAGTGTGTTTTACTAAATAATCACTACTCTACTGATGATAAAAAATGACAGCAGTCTTGACGGTCAAGTGAGAGGGTACGCTCATTACCTCACTGAAATTGATTTATTTGTTGAAGGTGCATGAACGGACCCTTGGCAGTCGTAATGTGTTTATTCTAGAAATCGATATGAAAATATTATTAAATTATCCTTTTTTATCCGCTTAATATATTCTTACAAATCAATCTACAGAATTAAAATATCAGGTAATGAGTCAAATATTTTAAAATAAACCGAAAAGGTAAATATCCATTACTCGTTTATTAATTTTTGAGTAATAACTTTCAGAATTACAATTTTTGTATAGTTATCTTTTAAATTAATAGATTTATTTTTTGTGAATTATTGACTCTATTACATCGCATATCGCAATTTCGTAAAAGAAGATTAGGATTCATAAACCTCAAAGAGTCCCATATAATTTGTCCTAAATGCATTTTGCACATTTTTTGACTTTTAAGCAGCAGCTTTTGCCCCGCTGAGCGGCGGAGGCGGCAAATGGACCCTGGAGCGAGCGCCGCGTCTGACGAACTACGACCGCTGGAGTTGAGTGCTGCAGAGAGCGGAGAAGAATTCCAGCGCCCCCCGGCTGGCGGCGATTTCACAGGCGCCCCAGAGCGTGTTGGGGCATACAAATGTATTCATGTCCGCGCCCAAGAGAGCGTGCTACCGGGATGCCAGGAGTAACTATTATTGCTGAAACAGACCGTAATGTCGCGTTCGTACTTTCAGGCAAAATTGCGAGATAAGTTCTCAAATTTTCGAAAAATTGTACCCGACCCTATTTCCAAATCTATCTTTAAAGAACAGATTTCATTAAGGTGAAAAATCCCTATCTTTAATATTTTAGTTGTATGAAGAATTCGAAAAAGTTTTCAACTTTCGAAAAATCAGGTTTTCAAAGAATATGAGACCTGCGCCATTCTCTTAAACGACCTTAACATTATTCAGCAAAACAATCAAGAACAATGAAACCATTTTTTTGAAAATTTGGAAAATATTCCAGGGGACCTCGTACCCCCTAGACTTATCTGTTTCAAATTCAAGGGGCCGCTTCAACAGTCAGATCGATTGGGGATTCAATCAACTTAAGAGAAAATAGTCTGCACGGTCTAGCTGCTAACGTTATTCACAGACGGACTGATGGACGGACGGACGGACGGACGGACGGACGGAGACAGACAGACAGACAGACAGACAGACATTCGGGTAGACGTTTTGTCGTCAATCGACCCAAGAATCAAGGACCCACAAAATATGGATTCTGACTACACCACGTAATAGAGGATTTTATTCCTAAATTTAGCAACTGGATTTATCCACGTTTTCTTTACCAGGGCCCTGTAATAAGAGATTTTCTACCGAAAATTGGCCGTTTTTCTGCGCAGCCTTACATCTCTTTCTGTCTATTCCGTAGCGACAGAGTAAAAATTGGTAATGCAATAGTTATATCTACTCATTTTATTGCAGTTAAAACTGACCGTTAATACAGTGATCTGATACTCACCAGAGCATACCCTGTCACCCTGGGCCAGGCCGTAAGATCATCAGGCCAATGCTGCTTTGAAACTAGGTAAAAGTAAAATGTGTCTACTTTTATTATGCAATACCCTGAAATTTAATTATTTTTCGAAACATTAGCCAAACCATCCTATCACCTAGACCTCAATTAGATTTAGATTTAGGCACACGACACGACGTTGTAAATAACACTGTTGCAAATGCTGATTTAAAATGGATTCCAAGAGCGTCGGCAGCGAAATACCACACATGACGGAGTAGAATTCCGGTGCTCTGCGCTGATTTCACGACGCTCTGCTGCTGTGACTTCACGACGCTCCGGAGCGCGCGGTTGGGATCGTTGGCTTCGCACATAAATTCACGTCCGCTGATGAGAAAGCCAGCTGGCAGGGAAAATCAGGGCGTGACTCTTACGTAAAAGGGCAACTTCTTCAGTAGTGAGGACCTAGAATAAGAGGTAATTTCTTTCTTTAAATATACTAAGAGGTAGTTTCTCTCTCTAAATGATACTAAGTATAACAACTCATGGCGTGGATTTAATGAACAAAATTAAGTATGTGTGGTCATAGAAGTTGGAACTACATGTACCGTATTATTTGCTTGACAGAAACTAAGTTAAAAAATTAAAAGCTGGTATTATACTGAATTGTCAGGAAATTTGCTTAACTTTTAAAATATAACCTTAACTTACATAATGGTTTTGTAATCAAACCCACGCATCAACTGTTTACCTGACCAGCTTTACCTCTGATATCTTGGGTACCAATTTACCTGTATTACTATTTTCCAGTGCGCCTAGAAATCGAAAGAAAACCACAAAGCCTTCGGCCATGTGAAAGGTATGTGTGATTTTGTTAAATACGTGGTAACTCGGGCAAAATCTAAATCAATGAAATATTTTAGATTTTTAATGAAACTAAACCTGTTTTACGCATACTGATTGAAATTTTATACTGAACTTGTCACTGCTTACAGCAGCTGACGTCATGCGATAGCCATCTCAAAATAAGATGAAGCAATAAATTATGCTTTCCGTGAATCAATGCAGTATAATTCTGTAACAGAGCAGTATTTTTTTAAATGTACATGTCTAACCGAACGTGTAAATGATATAGTAAAATAAATCTTAAGTCTGATTATCAGTTTATTATATCTTGTTTGAATCGTGAAAATGTAGTTACCTGGGTGTCTTGAGTAATTTAAGTTGGCGAGGAAATATCAGACGATTGTTTAGCATAATAATGTACCAATTACAAAATGAAAATTGCTGTTACTCAATTTGAAGAAACTTCTATTTATGATATACTAATATGATATTTTATGATATGACAATGAATGTCAGTTGAATTAATTTCACCATTGAAATCCATGTTTTCAGAGGATGTGCCTTTCATACCTCGTATCGAAGAATTGTACTCTGTAGGGCTAGTCCGGCAATATCTTACGGATTATTCAGATGTTAGGCCACAGTCCAGGCTGGACTTTAGCAGCATCAAAAAGAAAGTACATTTATTAACATTATAATGTATCCCAATACACGAGTATATTTTGTTGTTTCACGGCACTAGTACTGACATAAAGAACATATAGCTTGCGTCAGCAATAAAACATCCTAGATGTCGGCGAAAACATTCCGAAGCTCCGAGCAGTGATTTTAAGGCGGCCTGCGAGGCACGGCAGAACGTTGGCCGAGAATCGTTCCTGCTCACGTCCGAGAGAGAGGAGCGCGAGTTTGTCTACAAAATCAGGGCACAATCCCAATGGAAAAGACAAGTTCTGCAATTCTGACATGACAGCATTAAAATATCTGGTGTTTTCTCTCGCTATATCAGAGACAAGAAAAATCCTAAATACCCCTTCTTCACCATCAAAAGATCAGCATATATGATTATTAATGCCGTTAAATTAATTAACGAAAATAACTAAGAGATTGTAAATAAAATCCGTGTCCACTGAGAACGGTTGGAAAAGTTGTACATTTTTTGCTCAGGAATTTGATACATATGAACTGTGACCAATGGTACTTGTGATTATGTATGGTATTCTTTATTGTGATTTTTATATGTGATTATCAATGGCAATGCATTTTTTTAAAATTAATATTATTGTATATTTATATCTTATCCAATCGAAAAATACTTGTTTTTATGGAACGTACCTGCCTTAAACCAGTGGCAATGATATATTTTGTTATAACGAAAGAGATATTTGACTTTGCACTATCAATTATTTTACATTGACCCGAACCGAAGCCGAAAAGAGCTTTTAAAATGCATTGATTTTTGCAATAATAATAGTAATAGCTTAGTATACTGATTATACAAAATAATAATTATTTGTAAATTTTCAGTATGAAAATAATCTTTATTCTGTAACAACACGTAAATAGCAAATATTTTATGGCAGGCCGCGTCTATCTTCAAGACTTCCTGTTACACGTCGACAGCTATGTCGAAGCATTATACCGGCCTCACTCACCGACTTAACTACAGGCATACGGCAGCTAAAAATGGGTTTAGATGAAGATTCAAACAGACAAAAGTCATAAATACACCGTAGCTAACAGCTTATGATGCTCAAGATATCTCGTCGAAATCGATATTTGGCTACAAGGAATAAAAAATCGTGTTTATAGGTTTCATTTAGGAAGTCTCTCTCTATTAAGGCAAAACATTCGCAAAAGAATATTTGAGATTAGAAAACAAACTTTTGAATTTGACTGTTCAATATTAGGAATAGCGGGCTCTAACGAGTTACGAAATTGTAACGATTTCTAATATTCTTCTTCAATCAATAGTATTTTTAGGTATAGATAAGAAAACAATTTTAATTTTTTTCTTATTGAATTTATTTCAAATTTGAATTTGGGATGTTTACAAATCGACAACATTTAGGCACAAACCCTTCACATCGTTTTGTAATTTTATTCAGGAGGAAAAAAGTTCTGAATCAAAACATTCTTCTGATAGTATAAAGGCGAAAAGAGACTTGTACCTCAAGAGACAATATAAAGTAGCTTGAAAGATACATAAAACACACCGGGAAGGATAATAAAGCACTTCAAATGCTAGTGTAAAATATGTCGTAACATTTTATGTCTGGTTCTCCCAGAGAGAATGAAGATTGTCACCTGTTACGCAGATTGCAACGCGAAATAACAAAATATTTCATGTTTATCTGAGTCATTTCACCAGCAATGTAATATCTGAACTAGAATTGTGATTTATTTCCTTCGAGGAAATTTATGAATGTACTAGCAACATTTGTTTACAGAGGAATAAAAGCTTCTAGTATTTATATAATTTGCCCTTTAATATTTAGTTTTATCTCAAATCAAACTATGAAAAAATATTTCCTCTACGACTCGCTGTAACCAAATAAAATGAACTGTGAAAAAAGAACTTTAATTAATATTTGTATTATATTAAAGAATATTTTGTAGAGTTAATTTCAAAATAATACTATGAAATTATTATAAAAGGCAGTCTTCAACTAAAAGACTCCGCTGTCGTGATTCTTCCCTCAAAATGTGCAGAGTGTAAGAGAATATCCAGGTTGTTTTCAATTAACTTTTATCGAGTAACCATAGTACAAACATTCCAATTTAATTGTTATTCAGTATAATATTTTAAAGTGTTTATCATTACATTACAACAAATAGCACATTTGTATCATTATTTGATCAAGGATGCAAACTTGGAAAATATCTTGTAAATTGTATATCTTGAATCACAAATATCTTGTATCACGGAGGTAACTACGTGATATTCATTTCTTCTTCCATCTAAAAGGGGATTCTGACATGCTTCTGGCAGACTATTTACTCTTGGTACAGAGTTTGCTGAGAATATAGTTTTACACGCTCAAATATAGCGTTACTACCAAAATCGCATTTTATTTACATGATAAGTCACGTAAGGTTAGCACCTCCAGTAATATTTCCTCGGTTTAGGTTATTGCAAAGCAGTTTTCACGGACGTAACTGAGGGAATGGTATTAATCGGTATATGTATTACTTTCCATTTTATTACTCTCATTTTACGAGATGAGGTAATTTTTTTTAAGGGAACTATAGATATTTGTACTCTATCATGACGAGCGTAAGCGATAAGCATTTTTTGGATAATTTTAATTTTTAGTGGCCCGTTTTTAGCAGATATTGAAACGCCCCGAGCGCGTATTAGCAGATAGAGCTGCCTGACCTTGGGTGGTGGACTGTTACATTCAAAATATCCGTTAAACACTTGTCACAAAAAGAATAAAAATTACTCAAAAATGCTTATCTAACATGTAACAATATGAATATTATTGGATTCGTGTTTTTACGCTCCTCATGGTAGAGTAAAACATGTATATTTTCATTTGAAAAACAAATTTACTTAATTATCTCGTAAAAAACAAGTGATAAAATGGAAACGAATACACACATCAATTAGTCCTATTCTCTCATGCATTTCCGTGAATACTGCATTGCAATAACTGTAAAAATTAAACTGTAACGTTCAAAAATTACAGTATACAGTAAATAAGCATTTGACCTATGTGGAACACATTCAAAAGACACATTTAGAAAAAGTGCTTTAAAAGTTCCAATTACCATTATAATATCAGTTAAGAAAGTAAAACTCACACAGAAAAGTGAGTATTTAGAACACAGGATAGTTGTTCTTATCCAAACGTACAGGAGTTCTTCGTTTAGGAAAGATTTCTTAGCCGTTGATATGCGATTTTTAACGTTTAAATTATTTCCTTCGAATTATCTTTTGGTAGATAAGGCATGTATGTAGTGTCTTTAGTATTTGTAATAATTCTCTGTTTTACACAAAGAATGAGATTGGGAAAACGTATTTCTAAATGTTTTATATACAACACTTAGAGGTCCTATTTCGTTCTCAGCATCAGAAATTCTGTAATTGATTATATAATTATATATAAATTTGTAAAAATAACAAAATCAAAGCTCACTTTTTATTACGCTGTGCATAACATATTAGCTTGTTAATATGACAATGTGACGGTGACAAGATGTTACGAATTAGATTCAAGACGTTAAAGAGAAGGTGGATAAAAAAGCTGGTCGAAAGAAACAGTTGATTTTATGTAAAATGATATCAAAATATTTATGAACTTATGCTTTTTCACATGCGAGTTCATACTTTAATTTATTTTCATTTTTTTTATAATATATCTTTATTAGAGAACGAATATACATAGTTCAGTATTATTTATACTACATCATATGTATTTT
>BOPP01000036.1:1766187-1790919 GCA_017312745.1 Gryllus bimaculatus
TCGTCCTCGCCCTCATCGTCCTCGCCCTCATCGTCCTCGCCCTCATCGTCCTCGCCCTCATCGTCCTCTTCGCCAACAACCAAAATAGTCTAATAATAATGTTTGTTATCGCCTCATTATCATCTTCCACTACTTCTATTACAAGCTCCATCATCTTCGGTGTCTGCTACTGCTTCTGGCGCATACACTTCCCCAGATCCAAAGGCTGCCTTTGCTACCACATCAGTTCCCTCTTATTCCTGTTATTACCACTGTCTGCTGCCATTTTATTAAAACCGCAGCTGAACAGTGTCCCTTCTTTTGTCAGCAAAACCAGCGGTTCTCCTGCCCCTGGACATGCCGTTCCGCACAACCACCGCTACCACCCTCCTTCCACTACGGTGCTCCTTGTTAGTACTTTCGCCTCACTGTTCCTACTGCAGAAGTCTCAACAACCGCTTCTACAACTAGCGCCTTCGCCGCCTCCACTATCTCCCTTCCCTTCCCTTCCATCTAGTGTTTCTAGTGTTGCCCCTGTTTCAACCGCTGCCGCCGCCGCCGCCGCGGTCTAATTAACTGCGGCGGTCGACGGTGGCGGAATGTCCCCGCGGCGCACGGAATGTGTCCCCACCCCCACCCGCGACCCCACCCACGCCACGCGGATCCAGCTGCCTCGCTCCAGCTCACGACCCCAGGCACGGTGGCGGCCACAGCGGAATTCGTCAGCTGGTGTATTAATGCCGGTACTCAGGAGGTTTGAATGCCTTTGCTAAAAAATACTGGAGTAGTTTCTATTAATGAGCAATTTTTCTTGTTGTAAAAGTTTACTTTTTGAAGTTTCTTTGTACTACAATGAAAACTAATAATAAATTAGTATATTTCATTTTGCACACATATTTCTGTTTTGGATATTATCCATATGTGTGTCATCTATTAACAAATGCTAATTCAAGAATTTTTTTTCATTCCAGCGCTTATTACAGATGAACAATCTCACAAAATGATATATTATCATGTATTTTTATCCTCTATCACCCCATTACTCTAGAGAAAGAGAAGCTGCACGTTTTTCGAAACTATTTTCTTAATTTTCTCTAATATAAGAGACACAATCGAAATACTATTTTTACCTTAATAAATTTATTGATCTGTCTGTAATGTTATAGGGAATTTTTTGAACGCCCTTTAGCTTTACAGGGAATGTTTCAGTTACAGTTTCAACAAATTCCCTCATATTACAATGTCGGTCCCAATTACTATAAATAATATTATATTTCCTAGATAATTAATCAAAATGTTTGCACTCCCACGCCAATTATTAATCAGTTAGCAGTTAGCGCACGTAACATCTTTAACACGAATTAAAAAGGTGCTGAAATAGTCGGTGTTCGAGTTATCTGATTATTTCATACATCTAGTATATTAGGTTTCGATTCTCTGCGAGCCAAGACTACAGTGTGCGTTGGAAGAACGTGCATGGAAGAGCATGCATGGAAGAGCGTGCATGGAAGAGCGTGCATGGAAGAGCGTGCATGGAAGAGCGTGCATGGAAGAGCGTGCGTGGAAGAGCGTGCGTGTAAATGCGGGCGTGTAGATGCGTGTGTGCGCAATTCCATATTGTGTAAATGCGTGTGCGTGCAATTGCGTACGTCTGTGTGTGCAAGTGACAATGAACGCGGCCAGGGAAGTTCTATATCTTTTATCTCGTCCTTGCCCTTGACCTCCATGCTGCGCCGCGCCGCGCCGCGCCGACTGCACACCGTCTCATCCCAACGCTTTCCCCGCCTCTGGCAGACGTCTCCGCTTTCGCCCAGTACCGCCCGCGTCTCGCACCCTGGCGCGCAGGCGCCGCCTCCTCACCCTTGCGGTGCTGCTCTTCTGCGGTAGCCTTTCGCGTGCCCGGCTACCTCGCGTGGAGCAGGCGAGAGGAGTTGGCACGAGGCCACTCTACGAGGCGGTCTTACACGCAGCTCCATACAGAGTTCAAAGAATAAGATTAATGGATATATAGAAAGAAAGATAGAGAGAGAGATGACAGATAGATAGATAGATAGATAGATAGATAGATAGATAGATAGATAGATAGATAGATAGATAGATAATGTCTAAATAGGGTTTCACACCCGGTGGTAGAATATCAACTAAAGGTCAGAATGTGATTATGATATGAGTAACACAAATTTCGATTATAGATTACAAGTTGTCTAAATAAAAACTTACAAACAAGATAATAAACAAACAACCAGACAATTTACAAAAATTTACTACAGACAAAAAAGAATAAGAAAATTTTAATAGGTCGTGTTCAAATTTCGCAAATAAGTGGGGAATGTTTTAACTGAAAAATAGTGCATCCTCTCGTAGAACAATATTTGTTTTAATTTCCTGAGTTTAATATGGAACAGAAGGTATAAATAGGTAGTTAGCAGGTTATGCAAAATAAGTTTTGTGGAAATATAAAACTATTATAATATATTTTATCCATTGTTTGATGCTGAATGTTAGCAAGCACAATAATTCCTAGTCGCAAATTTAAATGTCTGTTACCCACGTATCATAAATAACAATCCTTGCCTCAAATTTTTTTGACATCAAACCTTGCCAATACTACAGAAGATTCTCATAAACAACAAAGTTTTTTCTCAACAAAACTCGCAAAGTTCAAAGGTCAATTACTCATGAAAAAGTTTAATGAATGCAGTAGCATAACAAACCCGAGATTAAATGGAATTAGTAAATAAAAGGAAACCTGGCACACTAGACTGGTCTAAAACTAAATAAGTTGCAATGCATACTATTCATTATGACGCCCTTCCCAGTAATTTCAAAGTATTGGCTTAAACATGAACGTTGAAATCCCATACAAAAGCTTTGGCATAAAATGTTTCCTAGCTCAAAATATTAAAAGTCAAATATAATTATGTAGTACAAAGTAATAATTAAAATCCAATTTCCATGTACTAATGAAACTCCAGAAACTACTAGTGCTCTGACTTATCAATTTGTAATAAAATAGGGAAAAGATAATTGAATATGTTTTTCTAATATTTGTTTTATTACAATTTGCTCATATTGGTGATCATTAGGCTATGTAACACAGGGAACTATGCTGTTGTCATGGATGAAGTAGTCACGCAGTATTACTCTACAATGAGCAAGTACAAGTATGAGAGTCTTAAGGTGTAAATGGTAGATCTAGAAGATGGTGGCATTAGAGGTGTTTCACTTGTTTGCTGTTGTCTAGTAGATTAATTTCTAAGTGATTGAGGTAGTTATTGAGTCTCTTCTGATGTTTTTACTTGCTATTTTATTTTATATTGTTTTAGATTTTTTTCTAACATCTGCTTTATTTGCAATTTGTTCTACTCGAACATTCGGTAAGTACAAATGTACATACATTATTGACATGTAAAGAAACCATCCAATTCTGGTTCTTTCTAAAAATGGTTTTAAACTAGTTGTCCAATTCAGAGAGAAAAACAAAACAAATATTCTTTTAAATCTCGTTGGAGAATAGAGTTACCAAAAAGCAGGGATAGAGGATTGGAGAATCTCTGAAGAAATTAAAAAAATATTAAATGTTTGAGGTGCATGCTGTGCCCCATAATTGGTTTCTGTACGTCCAAATGGTCATAGATTAGTAATTTATTTTGTAGTAACAGAGTCTATCTTCTGCCAAAAGCCAGTAAATGTTTCTTATTTTTGTCTAATTATTCTATCTCCTTGTAATGCTCCAGTTTAATCGTCCGTCTAGGGTTCCTTCATAATATTTTGTAGAAACACATCATTGTAATCGATTTTGACGGGAGTACGTGTTTGTTCTGTATGCAATATTTGAGTTGAGATTTTAATAAAAGTTATAGAATGAATATATTATTTCTCACTTAATTAAATGACTAAATGACTGTTTTAAAATAAATAAACAAAACACGCTATCTTAAACATGTAAAAAACACTAAATTTTAAACCAAATTAAAAGGACCTTTTGTAAGATTGAAAAATCGTATAGAAAAATGATTTAAATATTTGTATAATCAAACATACGTGCATACTTGAATACATTACGTACTATTTTATTAACTATAATATCGTGCATTAAGGTGTGTTAAGATAAAAATGGCATTCACTCTGAAAAATGCTCATTTCATCTACATAAAGTTGTAGTTCTAAGATAATACAAAAATTCACACATATTAAACTAAAATAAATGTTTGTTTTTTCTAAATAAAAACCTTTCCATTCATTATTAATCCTGTATAAGTAATTTGATTTGAAACATTGACTGAATTTTCGATGTGGGAAACAGGGACAAAGTGAGAGAGTGAAGGAAAAACTTTTTGTTTAAATTAACAAATTAAATTTGACGCTGATGAAATTATTAATCCTTTTATCAAGCATTCAAATACAAAATTTTATCATTAACTAACAAAGTTTCTCCGTTAATGCTTTCGAAACGTGATTTATGCCAATATATTTGATGAAAAATAATGCAAATCAATAAAAGTAAAGAGTGATGAAGTTATGAAACTTTATGTTGTATGCTAGAGGGCGTCAGTCTAATAAAGGTGACGAATTGTAATACACCGGAATTTTGGACACGCTGAGCTCCAGAGCACGTGGGTGAGGTAGGTTCACTACTTTATATGGGGTCATTTCTGAGAGCTAAAACCAGGTATCCCACATTCGCGCCGCAGAAATTACAAATAACAGTTCTTCCTCGTTCCCGCGTATACACACGCACAACCCGTACACAAAGGCCGTAAATTCTTGCCACGTCTCTAATAAATCTCTCGTTAAGCGATTTACAACCAATAAGACAAAGTGCCGAACGCTGCAAAATTGCGGCGCATCCTGTAAAAGGACCATGCTTCGCCAGGAGTGTGTGTGGCCATATTTTGCGAAGCACGGTCGCTCTATTACAGAGGCAATGAAAGTTTAATAGGAGGATAAAGTGCTCGTAGCCACAGCATAAATTAGGCCACAACCCGTACCAGAAGGGTGCCCCAAGAGAAATGGAAAGAGAGGGGACGAAGAGCAAGAGAGTTGGCAACGGGGAGTGATGAACACATGGAGAGACGGACAGGCAATGAGAGACGCCAACGATCGAATATAAGGTTCGCATATCCAACAAACACCGTTAAGTAATGATATTTTGCTACATGTCTGTGAAATGAAAAGCAATGTTAGGAAGCAGACTTCATATGATTACAACCTAATTTTAAATGGTAGACATGATTTTTATGATACTAGCTATTGAAACTTTGAATAACCTAAAGAGAGATATTAGTGGTACACTTACGTTAATGTATCACGTTATAACTATTCCATTTTAGGGTTACGAATTTAATTTGTACATTACTTGTAAGGTACTTATATCGTTACCAAACATACTAAGAGACTTTAAAAAAATTACTCAAAACTCATAACAAAACAATAAATGTAAATGCCAGAAAGAAATGAACGAATAATTTTTGAATGAATTGAAAACAAGTGGTACTACAAAATGACACAGACGTTCTCATACTTAAGTCTATAATATTTTTAGTATTGATAAACTTTTTGGAATTATCTCATTCTCTTTCCATCTGCTACCTATCGGCGCTTAAATCAACTTTTATTCACATTTTCTCACTCTTTTGACTCCCTAACAGTAGAATTGCATTATGACTTTAAGAATAATACTGAATAGTAAAACCTGATTCTACATGCCAATTATAACTAAAACTTTTTGAACTGTTTTCGGGAAAATATTAGAGCACTTCTGACAATACAATATGTTGTGTTCATTTATAAAAACATATTTTGAGTTTTCGAGAAATTTCATCAGAAATAATTTAAATCCTTCAAATTATTTATGATCAGCATATTATAATAATAATTCACATATTACTCATGATTTATACTCACTATCTAATTATGTTATAAAGGAACACTATGAAATACACAATATTACCAACGTTTATAAGATATAGTATATATATATATATCTATATATATATATATATATTATATATTTGAAACGAAGAAAACGGTTCCGCAGATAACAAGCAAATATGATTACTATTCTAAGTAAAAGAACACTAATGCGATAGCGTAGTAACGCCTCCGCCGCCGCCGCTGCCACAACGGTCAAACGCGAGGGGGGCAGGACGGGCGAGGCGAGTGACGGTTGGGCAAGTAAGGCAGGGAGGCCGCGAGCGCCGGGTTGGAGAGTATCGGCGGGAAGAAGCCGCGAGCTGCACACGGATGGGCTATGCTGCCCGCAAGCTAAGTTTGTAGTAATATTATCACAGTGTGGAACTGATTGTAGCCGTTAAGTGGGAAAACTAGAGCGGGTTGCTTAAAATCGATAATGTACATGATTAGGAGAAACGGAAGTGCCGCACGAGGACGGCGGGATCAGTGAAACATTAATCGTAGAGTTTGAGGGACGCGACAGACACGCTTCCATGTCCGCTGGCGTGTGATGCAGCAGCGGGCCGCCTCGTGCGAACAGTTTTGAGTGGGATTGAGAAGCGAACAGTTTGTGATCGGAGCTGCCGCCGGGACGCAATGCGCAGTGTGCAAGTTAGTAGGTATGTGACATTGCTTGCATTGGCTGGGGGTGGTGGATCCCGGCGAGTTCCGTTGGCCATTGCATTGGAGGTCGCGGAGTCGACCGCGAAATCGGTTTCCCCGACAACTTCGGGCGGACCGGAAGTTTGCGAACACGCCGCCGCCGTTGCCAACGGCGGCACGCTCGCCTTCCAGCCAGCCGGGTGTTGACATCGGGAAGCCTTCCAAAGTAGCGTTTACTCGTGCACGGCATTATTAAAAGGCCTTGCGCACTGCGTATTGTAAAGAATTTATGTAATAGTGTTTTCTTCAAATCATTAAGCTTTTTCATTGCACAAAAGAGTTCCCAAGACTGATTAGATTCTAATGCAGGTCGTCAATTCCTGGCCTGGAAGCCACATTCACGAGAAGGACCCAAGAGATTGTATACTGTTAGATATTGATTTGGTCGTGAGAGTACAAAGGTTTTCCCGCGGTACGTCAGCAATATATATATATAATATATATATATATATAATATTAATATATATATATACTATATATTATATTATATGAAAAAAACTGGTTGTGCATTTCTCTGAAATGAAAAATTGGAATTCATAAAAAATGAATGAATTTATGGCGTGTTATTTAGCACTATCATCAAAAGAAATATAGGTAGAAAAATTTCTTGCTGACAAATTCTTGTTTTGTATACTAACCGTATTGAAACTGCGCGAAAACTGATAATATATTCAAAAAGAGTACATGGCATTAATTAAATGCCGAGATTAAATTTAATTTCAAGAAAAAACGTCTATTTTCAACTTTGTAGATTTACGAATGTTTCAAAAAAATTGAATGTTTCAAAAGTTTATAGTTTTCAATAAAATTCGAACCTAGGCCATTTTTGTAAGTGCATTTCCTTCATTTGTTGAAGATAATTAAAGACAATTTCAGACATTTTCGAGATTTTTTAAAATGTCAAAATACGATTTTATGTCCATAACATTGGCTTAGATTCGCGCCAGAGCGAACAAGAAATACTAATTTCGAAAAAATGACTCTGAATAATGTAGCCGATAGTGTCGGTTTACAGACGGGCAGTAACGGTAAAAGGGACAGATCAACAGACATTTAAAAAAAGAAACAGCGCTTTTGTGGAATCAAAGAACGTGTATTTCCCCTAAAATCTCAAAATTAAGCATTTAATTTTTTTTCTACCGTACCTACCTTTCTTTCCTATGTTCTGCATGAGTGCACCAGATTTAAAAGCAGACACATATTTAATTTTGTTAATTAGAAATATTTATTCCAAATATATCTCGTGTCATAAGTTCTGGTATTTTGATCTATTACAAAAGTAAGAAACAATTTGTAGCCATTCTAGAGCGAAACAGACACACGAATTTTTGTTAAAATCATGTTTTCTCTTACACGGACACTCAGAATGTTTTTTTTGTAATTTGAAATGAAATTTCAACACCATTCTATAACTTCTTTACTACGTTCATGGCGAAATGAAAAATAAGTTGTTGATCTATTTGTATTAAGCCATTTAGGAAAACTAGAAACGAAACACAACTTACTTCTCAAAAAATTGGTAAGGCATATTGACAAATCAGACTTACGGATCATGCAATAAATCCAAGTGCAAAACAATACGAAGCGAATCGAAATAGAATCTAAACCTACAGTATCATTTTACAGTAAGTTATAGATGACAGAGGAAACAAAAAATTGACTGTACAACTAGCAAACATTGTGTCAACATGCTCGAATAGCGTTCTCCCGTCTCCCCGCGCCTCCTTCTCAGATTCCACCCTCCCACCGCTGTCAGCTTAGGAACTTCCCCCTCGAAAAATTTACGAGCGTTCGAAAGGTCAACGCATGCCGCATTGCCAGCATTTCAGGAACGCAAAGAGGAAGACGGTGAACACCCGAGGACGTTCCTGGTGGAATGTTCGGATACTACACCTCGGCGAAGCTACGAGCACATCAGTTGGAAGCGCAGCGCTTGCGTTATTTTATGCTACATTTACTTCGCATACCCCCGTCATTACTGCGCGAGAAGAATACCAATGTCTGCGGGGGGAAGGGAGGAGGCGGTGTCTAAGGTGGACACCAGAATAATTGCAATGTCACTGAAGGAGGTTTATAAATTTGCAACGTTTTACTCTTCTATATTATTATTAAAGTAATATTTCGGTTCTACCATTAGAATATGGAAAAATTAAGAAAATAATAAAAATACTTTGGTTGGCGACAGATGACCACTGGCAAGTGGATGAGGAACACCAAAAAGCTAGCTCAGATCAAAGAAATTAGAAAGCTAGAAGTACAAGAAAGTGGATACTATTCTTAAGAACCACTAGTTATATTTCTAGATTCGTGACAATTTTTCCCGCCTGGATCCTTCGAGATATACAAATTATATAGAATTGGAATGAGGTCATAATGCAGAAGATAATGTTCTATTGTACAGTGGAGTTATTCGCAGTTTTTGAAAGCCAAGCAGAAGCTCAGTCGCAGAGCAAGGAGGGTCATTCTTTATCATTAAACATTTACATGAACATGAAAATTGGTACATTTCAAAACTTTTCAATACTTTTCAATACTGTTCTTTTATTTGTTTCAAAATGTCAACAAAATCTTCGTAGATATCAGTTTTGCATTTAACAAAACGTTAACATTTTTTTCAATGATTTTGTGGTAAGTACTCCGGTACTTCGTTTGACCAAACGTAGATTAGATATAACAGCATTAGGGCTGGACTACTTTGTGACTTCATTCGCACATGTCTGACACAGCTTGATTTAGCTTGATTCCAGTGTCTAACCGAGCTTGATCTAATCTTGCAGGCAATCTTGCCTGAACGCGTATGTTGTGCTAGACAAAGAATTGCGCCATTACCCGTAGGAAAAGGAAATCAAATGATATATGAGATCCGTCAACACTTCAATACAATATTTGGAAACTAACTAAAAACGTAAAATACATCATACTTAATTCACAAGCGTATGCGAAGGACAAAGCTGACGTGTTTTTGCCGTCACCTTTGCGGGAGGATGGTGGCATGAAGGACTGCGTGAGAGGTGGAAGAGTGTTCATGTATGGTGAACGCTATAGTACGAAATTATGCTAAGTTTAGAATCGTGGTAATGTAGCAAAGTTAACCACGCCACGCCACATTCCGAAAATATCTATGCCTCCATGCATCCAAGCATCCATGCCTTTCGCGGAACTCAAACTTGCGGTTTTCAGCTCCACGTACTTAAATATGTAGCACTTCAATTTAAATATCGTCTTCTTTCGAGGTCACGAGCTGGACGGAGAGGGGACTATCATCTAATAAGAAGATTCGATAACAAACAGTTAAGTCGTAACGAAACAAATGAATGACACTGTGCCCCTCTCCGGCCATCTGTAGGATAACTAAGTTTAAAATCGGAGTATTACTCTAAGCTCTTCATCATCAACGCAGGCCATAAGGAAAATGACGCTCCGCTTCATTCAAAAGTTAAATAGTCACGTTGAAACGGTAGTCAGTATCTTCATTAACTTGCCAGTCACTAGCGGGGGCGTGCCGGTTGCGCCGTGTGGAGTCGTCTTCGCCAGCGCTGCTGCCGCCGCCGTTGCAGTCCCTTTGACCTCTGGCGGCAAGGCGGATTCGACTTGCAAATGGGCGGCTCGTGGACGGAAGGAGCGGCGGCAGGAAAGGAGGGGTGTGAGGAGGCGCTAGGGTGGGGGGTGCAGAGGAAGGAGGGGGGAGGTTGCGCGAGTGCGCGCACGCCGAGCACGCGCGCGTCGAGAGATGACCCCGTGCCCCGCCCCCTCCTCTCAGTCCCACCGACTCGCCGGTCGCTCTGAACGCACAGTAGACGGACCATGGCCCCAGGCGCCAGGAGGGGGCATTTCCACATTTTTCTCACTGCATCGACTCTAGCAGTGCAGGTATGACACTAAAATACTGTTACTGAGTATGAGATATTTGAGTTTGAATAATGGTATCACATCGTGGGCCGAAATTTAAAGTATTGGCTTCTAAGAAGAAGAACGAGGAGGAACAATATCAAGAAGTTAGACGAGAAGGACGAGGAAGGTGATTGGGGTGAGCTGGGAGGAGGAGGAGGAGGAGGAGGAGGAGCAGGAGGATGAGGAGGAGGAGGAGGAAGCGGAGAAATAGGGTGAGGATATGAGGGCGAGGAGGAGGTTGAAGAGAAAAACGATCAGTTGTCTGTTTATTCCAATTAATTTCAGAATCGAAAAAAAACGGCAATGATAAAATTTGCTTGTACATTATGATTTGTGCTGCTTGCTCCGCATTACAGATTTACCTGCGATTCTAGATATGTTACTATTACTTCCAAACGCTGCTTGTAGATATAGGATGCGGAGGTATCGCATTGGAACCCTTTATAACGAATCTCCGTCCCATGCCGAAGATTTTTTCCATCAACAGGGGATGTGATTTATAAAGATGGAGGATCAATCCATCGCTCAGCCTGAAGGCCCAGTTTATACGCTTCATTTTGCCGAACGCTTTTTGGAGCTTTAGTATACGCGCGCATGTGGATAGATGCTTCCGAGGCGTAAGAGCAACAATATGCACGCGCTTACTTGATAAAAGATGCGAAAAAAATTGTCGAAAAGAAGCGTTCTAATGATGAAACAGGTTTAAAGATGAAAATGGGAGAGAAGGGAAGGAGGAGTAAATTCAACTGATACATTTTAGGACACTTCTCCGACCTCTTGATATTGATGAGTATAAAACACGTAAGTGATCGATCACTTTATCACGAATTACTTTTACACTTTCGTGTAACAAATTTTCCACTGTTATTTTATGTAATAAATCATACAAAATATATTGTTACAAAAATCCAAATTAGTTTCGGGAAAACATTGGCAAAACTCCAAAAGTAAAGAACAAAGATATTGAAAGCAACGTATGAAAAGATAAGTCAGAAAAGGGAGATACAAAGTCATTTAAATTATAGCTCTGCTGCTCGCACTTTCTCGTCCGTAGTTTGGTGAATGTAGTGCTGGTGATGTGGAAGAGACTATGGTGTTATGGTTGTATGGAGTAGAGGTAGTTGTGATGGGAAGAGAGTTGATGAGGTGGAGATCAAGTTCATGTATGTTACGGTCAACGGTTACGGTTACGTTATTAATCCAGCAGTAAAAATAACATTACTCTTTTTTCAGACTTACAGAAAAGTATTGAAAACCATGAAATAAACATTTGGAAGATTTTCGATTTTTGTGTGAGGCATTCGTAATGTATGTTGTACTTTTCTGTCATAACTTTTCAAGAGTTCTCGCACTTCCGCGACAAAGTCGCAAGATTTCAGCTTCTTATACATATCTGAACAATTTTCTTCTAGAAAAATTAAAAAGTTGATGTAGCCATTATCCACAGTATCGTATATGAGTTGGTCAGGGTAAACATTTTCTGTGCGTAGTTAAGAGTGTTAGAAAATAATACTTATAAAAAAACTAATTTGGTCTAAAATGGATTGAAAACTGTACGTATGGCAAATTCAAGAACGTTTTATGTTAATCAAGCACGCCGAATTAGTCATACTTCGACAAAATCTAGACATTATGCACCAACTTACAGGAAAATTGCTGTCACTATTGTGGCTTATATTTTAACTGTACAAAACTCTCCTTATAAACCATGTAATTCCAGACCCTTGTGATTTTACAGTAAAACCAGTCTTAGGTGGAACATTTATAAGACGGAAATCTCCCATCCCTGACAAAATTCTCAAAACGGAAAGATTTTATACGTCAAAATGACACCAAGAAACTTTCGTGTGATTTTCGCGCCTTCCTGTCACTATCCGTCCGAATCCTTTTATCGGTCCTACGCAGCCCGTTCAATTCTTAAAAATGTTCCACGTTTCCATGAGGTGACAGTGGAATTCTGTCTTCTCATCCTACCGCAGAATATTGTACGTCCGTTAAGTTTATTTGTAAAATGCGGAATCAATGCATATCTTATATTTCCTCTGCGTTTTGCTGTTGTTTTATTCCTTCAATATTTTTATCGACAAATAATAGTTTATTTGCATTATTTTGTTTCACAAACAAAATTAAATCGAGAATGCTGTTCTTAAGTTATATGTTGGATTTTTGACAAACGTCTATAAGACCAAAACCTGCCAAGACGGACACTTTTTCAAGGAAGCGTTAGGTTCCGTTTTAGAACGGTATTAGTGCATTTTCTTCCTAGAACTGGTTAGCTGCGGAAGTCTTCGTGACTAATACTGGCCACCCAGAAGCACGGCGCGACCACTGCCCAACTCCCCCCCCCCCGCGGGATGCTCCTCATTCGTCGCCAGCGCTGCAGCTGCTCTGAAATGCAAATGACCGGGGGTGGTGACGGGGGAGGCGGGGGAGGCGGGGATTGCGTTTTCCGCCTGTTTGTTGCGGCGTCGCACAGGCTCACAATTTGCGACGTGCTTTTGTCCGACTGCGTCGTAATCCTATCGCCCCTGAAATCTGCAGCATGCGACCACCGTGCCCACCCCCACCACTACCGTCTCTCCTCGCCACTAGCATCTTGCCACCTCCGCGACCACCCCGCATCCATCCGCTTACTCTGCCTTCCCTCCCTACCACTCTGAGTCCGTTCCAGCTCCACTCCGACTCCGGTGAAGTTCGAACCCGCTCCTCTCCCATCCCGCTGCAGGTCCACCCCACTTCTACCAGACCTCTATCCTATGTGACTCGGCTCCCACCAGGCCCCTCTCCGACCAGATATCGCTCCGATACGACCCCGCGCTCCGATGCGACCCCGCGCTCCGACCGGTGCGCGATCCGACCAGACCCGGCTCCAAGCTGATCTCACTCCCATCCGATCCCATCTGATCCGATCCGACCGCGCAACGATCCGTTAACTTACAACAAAAGTTGCCTGCAGCGACTCTGAGCGGAGGGTATAGGGTACGAGTCCCAAGGCGGCTAAATTTAAGAGGAAAATCCTCTGATTCAGTTCCACTGATCGGAAAGTTTTCCGTGGTTTCTCCGATTGATGCCAATGGTACGAATATAGCGGAGCGGTACATCAACAAACTGAATACGGACCGCGTCTTTTTCTTTTACTTGTACTTCCCCTTTTACACAAATACACACACAAAAACTGTACTCTGACAAGTCCGGTGATGAGCCGGAAGTTTACAGTTTGTCCCGTGTGGGGTAGTGCCCCAATGGGGCAGATTCCTCAAGGAGACAGTCCGCAAGCTGTCGTGTAGATTGCTAGCGCGTGATTGTCGCCAGATAGCGCGTTCCAGCGGTGGTAGGAACACCGCCACCTCCGGAGGAATAATATGGCAAGAATGTAAAGGACTAATGAACGTAGCACTTTACGCGTTCGGAAATTACAATAATTCCTTTCGGTCTGAAACCGCTCCGATCGGACACCCCCCCCCTCACGGCTTTTTTCCTCAACTCTCAATCCTCGCCCATTCCCCTACTACCCCTCTTCTCCTTTTCCACTCTTCTCTTTCTTATTCCTGCTCCTGTTTCTTTTTCGCGTACCTCCTCTGCTGCTACTCCGCCGTAATTTTCTGTTTAGCTTCCGTTCCTTGCCCTTTCGCACTTCCCACCCTTCTGGCATCTACCCTTCCTTTTCCCCATCATTCTCCAACGCCCCTCTTCATCCTTCTTTCTCTCCGTAGTCCCCTGCCCTCCCATCCGTCGCACTGTCACCTCTCTGTGCACTTGTGGGTGCCATAATTCTAGCACCGGAGTCTTTGCTGTCTAGTCAGTGTAACTGGAATTGGCCCAGATTCAAAATCGGTGAAGACGATGATCTTTTCGTTGACTAGAGCGTTTAGAACGACTACTTCGACAGAAATATTTATTTCACTGCGTAATTTGATAACACAAAATTACTTATTAAATACTTGCTCCTCTAAACTCGTTTACAATCACAGCCTAATACAATTCGATTTTAAGAGATGGCTTATACATGCTGTTATTCGAAAGAGTAGAACTCACAAAATGATAGCTAATACAACTGAAAATCAAAGCAAAATTTTCAAACTATATAGTCGCGTAATTAGATGAGAGATCTAAAAAAGAGAAATGTACTCACAAAGTTCAACGTATTGTTTTTTATAATATATTCTGGAAGTGTCCAATAACTCCAATAGTGTTTTGTAAATTTAATAAATCTAGTTTCATATTCGGGGATTCTGTCGGTTCAATGAATACCTTCGAGTTGATCAAACATTTTTTTTACTTTCTTGTTATCTTGTTCACCATTCTCATTTTTAATTAGTTTACGTCAGGATAAATCACACCCGATTAGAAATTTTATCGAGATTTTTGAACATCCAAATCTTACTTTTTAAATGCAAAAAATTGGATAAAAATGTTGTAAATGTTTTCTTATTGTTTTCTTTGTCTGTGTATTTTATACATGAATCTTCAGTTATTTACCTTTAAATGACGAAATGTTCCCATCATGAACAAATTAACTGATTGACGCCCGCGGTAGCACGAGTGTAATATTACTAACGAGAATGTAATGATCGTTATGTGCTCGTTAGGTTGCAGATGTAATAAACGAGTATCTTACCCGATCGCCTTTTAAAATTTTGATATATTTGAAACTGCATTACTGCATCGGATAAGCAGCATTTACAACAGCATATAAATACGTTCAGATAAATGTAATATACGAGGATTTGTACGGAACTTATGATCTGTGCGTAATGTAAGCGCTTATCGTAAGCTGTACTCATGGAGGCCGTCAATATTTGTTTTTCATAACACGAGATCCCTTTTCCATTGTCCGAATACGACATCTTTGAATGTTCCAAACGATTCAGTTCATGACTTAATCCGGTTTTTGTACGTGAAAGCAGTAGTACCATCGACAGTTTCTGCACCGTTAAAACAAGCAACATTCAGCACAAGTACTATATTTTATCACCAACTCCAAATTCAAAAACTACTAATCTCCCACTTTCCGTAGAATTTGCAGAAGCTCAACTCACGTCAAAAAATAGATCGCAAGCCACTACAAACTGGTAACATCACCTCGGGGATCACCACACATTCTCGGGAAACTATTTTACAATTTACGGAGACACGTAAAATCCCCCGGCGAGATCGATCCCGAGAGCGAGTCGGAGTTGGCGGAAATCTCGCAGGGAGCGCGCGCGTCGCAAACCCTCTCCTCCAGCGAGCGGCTTAATATTCCGGGCGCGCCGTGCACCTCCGGCGACTTCCGATAAACGCTGTCCTCAGGGGCGACCTGTCGAGCCCCGCTCCGCTCCGCCCCGCCCGCGCCAGTCTTTCCCCCAGTCCTCCTCCCCGTCCTCGCCCGCGGTCCGAGGCGCCGCGCGCAGCTGCAGCGGTCGTAGAACGCCAAGCGTCGCGAGGCGACGCGGCGCGGCGCGGCGCGGCGCGCAGGCTGCTTGCGGCGGTAGACCAGGGGAATGTGTACTCTGCGAGGGACGGCAGCGGTGGAGGATGCTGGTGGGGATGCGGTCGTAATAGGAGCGGTAGAGGTGGCGATATTGATGGTGGAAGCAGAAGCATTCAGTGGCGGCAAGAGGAAGAATAATTCGCGGCGATTAGAGTCAGGGGTTAACATGTGTGGCAATAGATAGGTAGTACAACTGTAGCGGTAAAGATTAGATGAGAAGTGGGTAAGAAATGGGTGAGGGGTGAGGAATAAGTAAAGAATTTGTAAGGAGTGGGTGCAGAATGGGAGAGGAGAGAAAAGTGTTGGCGAGGACTCGGCAAGTAGTGGCACAGGAGGGGAGGGGATGGGGGTAAAAAGGAAGCGAGGAGAGGGTAAGGATGAGGCAAAGTGGAAATGACAGGAAGATGTGAGAAGTGTGTGAGGAGGATGAGAGAAATGGTTGACGAAGTATTGAATTGGGAGAAGGGTGAACAAACCGTTAAGAGATGTAGAGACATGCTGGAAAGAGGCGATGAGGTTCTGATAAAATGGAGATGAAATCGAAAGCGGAGACTGTTTAGTAAGAGGCATACGCTGAAGCTGACGCGAAAGCAAAGATGAATCTGGAGCTAGAAAGGGAAGCAGCTGAGAAGGCAATGTTAGAAGTGGTGATACTACGAACCATTAGCAGTATTTGTGATGGTAGCAAATACGAGACAATAACGAATAGGCCACGGCGGATACAGCGGTGGAGGTAGAAAGCGACAGAAACATAGGTGGATGCAGAAGTAGTGCAGGAGACGCCATTAGAGAAGACGGAGACGGAATTGAGAGCGGAGAAGGCAATTGTGGAGCCGGAAGGTTTAGTAGCTGTCGCTGCGGCTGCGCCCGCACCAATGGCGTCGGTGGCAGCTGAAGCGGCAGCAGCGGAAAGGGCCAACCGTGCCTTCTGAGGTCGTGCCGCTAGCTGTGTACGCAGCGGGGAAGGGCTCTCGCAGGCGCGCGCGGGTCGCTGGGTTAAAGTGCAGTTCCGAAGCGGTCGTTCCCCGCGCCGACGTCGACACGCACATGTAAATTCTGCAGCCCGTTTCTTACGCTCCGGCGACGCAACACTGATTCTTATGTGGCGGGGCAGGAAAAAGAAGAAAATAGAGAAAGACGGAAACGAGAGATGAAATAAGATACGGAAATTGAGTTTAAAGGTAAGGAGGTATGAGATGATGACAAAGAAAGCATGGCACTGTATTGACAACAACAAATTATAGAACTCTTTAATAACGGTAGTTTAAAGGATTGCGCAAAAGTTACAATTATCAATTATTTCAGGAGGTTGATAATAATGTGTATTACTTCGTACAACAAATAATTACATTACAAATAAAGATCTAAATATTTCAATTCTAATCTCTCTTTATACCATATATTTTCAAACGATACTACCGACAGTTCCGTTGAATTACTAAATAAAGTAATTTCGGACAGAACACAAAGCCGGAAATGTTTTAACTATCCGTTTTTCACCTTTATAAGAAACAGTTTTCCAAATTAGCCAAAAGTTAGAAATCTCCCGTCGAAAGACGATTCGTATTGCAAAAAGCATTATACAGTATTGATGACTTTCACGGCCGCAGTCAATATTTTTTATGTCTTCCGGGCTGATGGGTCGTGGTCCAATTGGCTTTCAACTGCCAAACGTTTCACCCACGACTGCGGTGAGCATCCTCAGTGGCGAGATCTCGCGCGAAGTGTCCGGGGCGGAGACTGACTGGCGACTAACGTCGCGATGGTCTCGGCTACTCCATTAATAGGCCATGGTTGGGGGTAGCGGAGGGGGCGGTTTCGCGCGCTGGCTTCTGATTGGCTATCGCTTCGCAAGCTGTCGTGGGCGAAACGTTTGGCAGTTCAAAGCCATTTGGACCACGGCTCATCAGCCCGGAAGACATGGAGAATATATAATAAAAAGCATTATGGCCATATAATTATTGCAATGGTGCCTAACCACGTAACAAAAGGAGTTATGGCAATCAACTACGAGTTCAGACCGCGTTGTAACCTGGAATGTAGAGGTTTCCTTCCCCGTATGAACATGTGGTGCGGCGCCGAAATTCACATTGTCTTCCGATGTTTACCTTCCCCAATTACCTCCATCTCCACGTTCGGGAGCAGCTCTACGCTCTCGGCTGATCTCCCGTCATGTGTATTTGTCTCTTCAGATGTTTATTTTCGTACGTGTCCGTTTTTGCATATGAAAGGGGAGAGGATGTGCGAAGAACGAGGAAGAATAAAATTGCGCGCTGTTCCTGATCCATTTTCTACGTTAATGCATGTGCCTGACATTGATTGGAGAACACTGTAAAAACTAGCCGTCGCTTGCTATTCTCTTCCAGTCAGCGGTTGACCAGGCTATTTTTCTTGTGAAGAAAGTTAAGTATTCTAGGGACATGGAATTTAAAGCGTCCCGGTCAGCAACTCTGCAGAGGGAACGGTAAAGCTGCCATTGGGTCAGCCTAGCCGGTGAGATGTTGGTAAAGTGAAACAACAGCAGTTGCCAAATTCGCGTGCATGAAGAATATCGACTTGCAGCTAAATGAGGTGAGAACGAAGTAGTTTCAGGAGCCATTTTCTAGCTTGGAAGGAGACACTGGAACTTCCAAGAACGTGTCTGCGGCGGTGCTGTTACTTCCTCCAACTTAGTTCGCGGCCTTGTTATCAGGTCGTGTAGTGTCGGTTTGGTTTCCTGAGATGTTTTGTGGCGGATGAAGACGAATTACGGATCTCCAGGCGTCGCAAAGTGCCTCCCGCAACACACTACCGTACGGCGGGTTGCATTCTCTCTAAATCTTATTACGTCTCTCTGGCGGGGATTTCATTTCAAAGACGCACCTATTAACGTCCAGCGTCCTCACTGGATGACACACATTTCTGTTCATCTGAAATGTTCATCGTTCGAATTACTTTTCGTAGTTGAACTCTTAAATAAACGTAGACATCCTAAACGAAACATTTAAGCTAGCTTTGGAATTCCTGCATACTAGATGTGGATTTCGTCGAAACCGAGAAAGGATTGTACGCTTCAAGCTTTTCAAGCCACACTAAATTCATGACTTGCGGCGGTTTTAATTTTCTTAATTCGTGCTCATGTACTGTATGCTTCTTTTAGTTAAGTCGGAGAGAGGGGCTGGCGTAAAGCAAATGGTAGTTGGTCAGCACTGAAGTTGACGGGACTTCTGCAGATTAGGTCCACCGGTTTTGTTACATCTTCTAGAAAAAAATATATATAACTTGAGATTGCAGCTTGGGATCGCTCTAGTTGTACAAGTCAGAAACATAATGACTCTTTATCAATATAGGTTTGAAGCATATTCTACCAGAGAGCTCCAACAATGATTCTGCGCCAACAATGGACAAGCGCTACGCACCCAAAATTATGTTGGGGAGTTCGTGGGTTAACTAATTACGGGTATGTTGATCGCGCACAAAGATTATTAAGTATTTCTGCGTCAAAGATTACGAGGGAACCACGAACACTCTGTGACACGTGTAATATATCGTTGCCTCACATATCACAATCGGTTTAAAATTAGTACGTCCTTATAAAACACGCTCCTCCCACGCAATTAGGAAAATGAGGAAATAGAGGAAAATGAGAAATGTGCCACTTGTATGGGTAACAGCGACAACCCTGGAAATTAATACCAGTGTATGAAGCGGTATATTATTATGTTTCTTCTAATTTGTTTTCCCGTCTTTTATATGATTTTAAATTCATTATATTAACCTGCAACTATCCTCATCAGTTAAAAGTACAAAATCAAGGATAGTTGTAATGCTTACTTCCGGTTTTTTGCTTTTACAGATGATATTTAATGATACGCTTTATTTCAATAGTAATTATGGTTTTAAATAATACAATTTTTGAACTTAATATTAGTTATAAATAATTATATGTGTAATTTACAGAGAGATTTAAAAATCGAAAAGTATTAATAAGCACGATGCTTTCACGCATAATTGGTAAAACCCTGCGTAAGTGATACTTTGTTCATAGTTTTTTTTGTTACAGTGAGAATAGTGCAGTTCAAGAAAAAGAGAGCCCTTTAGAACTAAACACCTCTATTCGTCTGCCGGGAGCAAACGACTGCGGAAGTCACAACGCTGCATCAAGCCCCCGAAACGAGGCAGCGGCGGTGGGACGATCGCTCCAGCACAGGGCTGGGAAGTACTCATAGCTCAGCCCAGCCGACGAGAAACCGCGTCAATCGTTCCGCCGCGGAGAACCTCTTTCAAGAAGGAGACAACTTGGAGGAGTTATAACTACTCCCTAAAAGAACGGTCCCTGCGGCGGTGCTGTATTCGTACTTGTTTTGCACTAAATTTCAAAAGGAGCACAAGTGCCGGACACTCCTCCAAGCCTAAATATATTGGTATCTACTGGCTCTGGGTGAACCCAATTGAAGATTGTATCTCGTCAGGGTCGTTTTTGAGTGTGAGTGATGTATCGATGTTGGGTTTCCTGAGAATGTTTTGCTGGCGGGGATGAAGACCAAGAAATACTTTAATCTATTGGAATTTCGTATGTTCCTCAGAGCTGTCGTGAAAAGTGCGCAAAACCCAAAACTACACCCGATCTGATCAGGGCATCTTTAACAGCAGATGACGTACGTCATTTCAGCGGTTCGTCGTTTTTGGTCGTAACGCAGCGTACGATTCTACCTCTTACGTCTCTCTGGCGCGCGCTTAGTGCATTTCAATCTTCAAGTGGCGCGTCGATTTAGCGGTCCTCAGGCGGGGACGCTGCACTCGAGACGGCGGGGGTCGCGGCACTATCATGCAGTTGATATGGTCCTCCGCTGGTATTTACACTACTGAAAATGTTCCAATACCGCTTTCGGAGAAAAGATATATGATCAAATATCTCGTTTTCTCGTATAGTTGGGAAGCACTACGTAAAATAGAATCGGTAGGACAATCCTCTATGATATATTGACACTGATTACTCAGAACGCGCTAAGTTTTGGGAATAGGATACACCGTTTGACGAGAGAGGACAACTATGTAACGCAGTAACGGTAGAGATTACATATTTCGTTTCGCCGGCTCGGGAAAACAACCTATTGGAGAAAAATGGCGAGGTTATTGTTAGCTCCGGGCTTCAGCTTTTTCAAGCCACAGATCTTTAAAAAGATGATGACGAATCCGACTATAGCGGACTCAGGTGTCTAATTCTGTTTCACTCTCTGTGCTACTTATTCGTTCTCTCACTCGCCATGTACTAGTATGAATATGCTATGACGTTTTAAAGGTTTAAGCTACGGTACGGGTATGAATGGCATGGAAGTAGGCACTGAGGGGCTGAAAGTAATAGCAAAAGGTAAAAGAGACAGAGAGCTGTTAAAAGTTTGAGTGGTGATGTTTGGGTCATAGGGTCGCTACATTGTGAAGCATTAATTAAAACAACTTATACAAATCCTTGTAAAGGAAAAGTTTTTGATGGGGATTTGAGGATTGGAAATGAGAAATTTTCTGCCATGATCAATTGTTCATTAAGTGCTTCTTTCTTCCTTCTGCACGTCCGACATTTGGTCCTCCTCAGATTTTGTAACTTTAAAAAACATAACTTTCATGAATTGGGGCATTATTCATTAGACCGCTTGGGTTTTACTCCCATCTACGTTTTTACTTCGTCCCTTTCTCCGGAAAATAAATCATATGCGGTCCTATTGTGGGTGGTTTTTATTTTTGTATTTTTACTTATCTAAGGGGAATAAGAAAAAAAATTATATTTATAATAAGATAGAGGATTGGGGCCAGCTTGGGTAGTCAAAGGGCTGTTTACATAGGTTGTACAAAGTCAGAAAAACGATCGAATATAATATAGCTGGATTTTTGAAGCCATATTCCTACCCAGACGAGCTCCATACAAAAGAGATCTTACTGATTTGTTCTGGCGCTGAAACAGACCATATGACCAGAGCGCGGCTTCACACGCATGCTAGTATCGGAGTTGGGGTGGGGGGTCGTATGGAAGGAGTGTCCATCCAGGCGGGTGTGTACACTAAAGATTTGTTTTAAGTCTGGCGCGCAGCTGGGTTTGAGACGTGTATCACAGACAATTGTATGTTTTTGGGGCTGCACAGAGTATATTGCTGTATTTAGGAGTTAGACCTGGACGTAGACTTCATGGCGGCGGGGTATTGGGGGTTGCCTGGATCACAGGCGGGCCGAGTGAAACGCGCACCATAGACAAGGAGGGGATTGATTAAAGGGTAATAAATTATTCACTAAGGCGGTCGTGTTCTATTTAAGAGTTTAGCGAGCTAATAAGAAGAGAGGGAACCGTCACGCAACTGTATTCGTGATTCTGGCTGAGTGGCAAAATTAGTGTTGTGAATCGATAAGAATTGAACTTATATGATTAGTAATTATACAGTTGTATATTAATAAGTGAATTTCAGTGATATCTGTAATTGCCTAATTATCCTCCGGGATATACACAATATAGTCCACGATCCTGGGTTACGTAGAAAGTATGTGACCACGCCATTGATAGGTACCGAAGAATAACAATATCCAGGTAAACCTGAAGAGGAGGTCCGTACGCCAAGTATGTAGCAATCGGAGGCCTTTTAAAAAGATTAAAAGTACTGTGTCCTTTATACATAAATGTTAAGCGCACGGCCTCCTTACCCCCCGCGCAAATTAGGGAAATTCGAGGGAATGAGAATAGCAGAAAATCGAAGAAAATGTGCCACTTGTATGGGGTAACAGCGACACCTGCTGAAATTAATACCAGTGTACTGAGAAATGGTGTAAAATATCAAGAAGCTTTATTATGCTTTTCTTGCTCGATAATCTTTTTTTTTCCCCCCCATCACACCGCAACAGTCTTTTTAGTAATTAGAAATGTATATTTGCAAAATTCATTATAATATTTATTAAACATAGCGCTGCGCACTATAGCTGATCCCCCCAATTTGCCAGTTTTACACAAGGGTAGCCACATTGAAATGTCAAGAAATCAAAAGGATTTGAACGTTTGCTTAATGTTTACTTCCGTCTGTCGATAGGTTAATTTTGACCACCTCTATATGACTGACAAAATGAGTAATTTTTAGACTGTCGATTGGATACGGAGGCTTAATTTCAATAAGTAATTAATGGGTTTTAAAAAATAATAACAATTTTTGGGAAAGCTTAAATATTAGTTCACTAGCGATATTGACGAAAATATAAATCATTAATATTCAAATGATTCACGTAATTTACCATTTTTATCTCGATGAGGAGAAGTGTAAAGAATTGTGATATGAAAGAATAAGTATGAGAAAATGTGTTATTTTATACTAATTAAGCGGCCACGATGCTTTCAACCGCATTTGCATTAATTTTTGTGTAACAAACCACAAGTTCTAGGTTGATGGGCGTAAATGGCATCGGTCAAAACCTCATTGACCTGTTTTCATTAACCAGTTTTTTTTGAATATACCACTTGAGTGAAGTGTTAATATACTTTCTTTGCAGCTTCAAACATATATTGAGCACGAAGAGAGCCTATATTATAACTAAAAAAACTATTACGTCTACCAACTACTATATCTATTTCGTCAGGAGACTTTTTCTTCGTACGCCACCCGGGAAGCAAACTGATATACTTAAATTGTACGCTTAGAAAGAAGAGTTCTGCCTTCTTTCCCCCGGTTTGGCCGGAAGTCCTAATAATCATGAAAAAAAAAAAAAATAAAAAAAAGGGACGCTGGCCAGAATTCAAAAAGCCGGGGCTGCCAACTGTCCACACCCCTCTTTAACATGACTATATCTCGCGCCCCGGAAACGAGGGCAGGCGGGGCGGTGGGCAGCATAGCGCATCGCTCACAGCGACAGTGTGCTGACGGAAGTGGAGCGCCGGCCCCGTATCCGCCCCCCCCCCTTTTCCATCGCCACGAAATCCAGCTCCGGCTGCACATGACACGGCAGACTGCCTGGCACGCGGAACGACCACCATGGGCCCACCACCTGCCACCGCCCCCCATGCCCCGTCATCTTCCTTCCCGCCTGCGATCCTCTAGAACCCTGCTGGCTCCGTCCTCTTCCACGCCGCCCCGAGAACTTTGCCTGAACCTCGTTCGGCCATTCCCAATGGCGATCACACGCTGCAAAATAGTTAGAACGCTAATAATAGTTGATTTATTAATGATATTTGGGAAGTGCCCCTCAAATACATTCAAAACCAGTGATACCATTTAGTTCTCCGTTTAAATTTTACCCTCTGTCCTCCAAACTTCTCCTCTGCCGGCCTCTGTGGGGCCTTATGGGGGGACCAATATTGGAATAGGTTGCGCGCGGTCGAAGAAAACACGCGGTCCCTTAGAAACACCACATCCTCTCCTCCTTGCCTGCCAACTGCGAAAACCTCTCCTCGTATTACACCGTTCAATCCTCGCAGTTTTGCTGTTTGCGGCCCTTTCTCTCCTTCTCTAAAATTACCATAAACAATATCCAAAAACAGTTCATATCCACAAACGCAATGTTTTAAAAACCGCCTGGTGGCCGCAACAGAGGTTGAGGACCGATGGGGAGGGCGACCACGCGACTCGAAGGGAACACGCCAGCCGGCGGCTGCCGAAGGGGCACGCCGGAGATTCGAGATGACCATGCGAACCTAGAATATGACAGACATCAAGTCCTGATTCCTCCAGCCATACGTATCCTCGTTGCGATATTCTCTTCAAATTTCCGGAGCAGCCAACAGGGATAACTAACGCCTCTTCCCCTCCGATACACCCGTCACCCCC
>BOPP01000036.1:1790944-1821594 GCA_017312745.1 Gryllus bimaculatus
AGCCGGCCCACCGCTCCATCGCCACCGCTGCACACACCGCAGACTGCCTGGCACGCGGAACGACACCATGGGCCCCACCCCCTGCCACCGCCCCCATGCCCGTCATCCTTCCCGCCTGCGATCCCTCTAACCCTGCCCCAGTCCTCCTTCCCGCCCCGAGAACTTGGCACTGAGGCCGGCTCCTCCATTCATCCTAATGCCGGCCTAAGCACAGTGCTTTCCCTTCTCCGCTTCGGGCCGTGCGACGAAACGTCCTAACGCCATCCCGTCTGCTACCTGCACGTGCGACCTCCTCACCCGTCAACCGCGCCTGCCCCCAGCCCCGCTGGTGGCGCACAGGGTGGAGGGCGTGGGGGCGACACGGACTCGGGGCCGACGGCGCGAGGGGGCCGGAAATCGATGCTGCGCCTGATTGATGCGTCAGCCGCGGCGACTCAATTTCGCGGGACGCACAGCGCGAAACATACGCCTTCCTCCTCGACCCCCCCCTACTCTGGTCCGCCGCCTCCGGCGCGCTCATGCCCTCGCAACGCGCCAACACCTGCCTACGAACGCCAGGAGGATTGCGAGTGAAGTTGCTGCCTCTCCATTCGTAGCGGACAATTCGCATTCACATCCATTTAAAAAAATGTTAAAGGCGTGAGACAATACAAGACGTTAATTTGGATCGGTCAGCCGCTAGTGCCAAGTTTAGAGCGCCCACGAGACATCTTCGGCAGCAGAGTCTCCAAAACTGACCATCCACATCCATTCTAAACTCGGCAAAATAATTGGGGTAAGCAAAGCCAAATGTACCTGATGGTCTATCTATCTCACATTTTGCTTTACATATTAGAAAATTCATAGATATAAGCGTAAAGTATGTGCTAGCAGAAAGACTTTGCCGAAAAAAATGACTGGCAGCATTGCACACAACCTGTACACGGGATGCTGGAATCCAGAGCACCGGAATTTTCTCAAGCTTCACGGTTGTATTCTCTAACTTCCACGGAAAAGACACCGTGACATCCGAACGTTTATCGGCATTTCAAACTCATAAATCAACATATAACAGCCACATAACTTCTACGATAAACTTATTTTTCTCGCAGCTTAAGCCACCATACCCCTACAAAAGGAATGGTTACCGTTATTTTACTGTGGTCGACATTCTCGTGCTCAATTGACGTCGCACCTCCTATATCTAATCTCCACATAATATATTTCCTGTACGTACACTCGAAATCCCGGTAAGTAATTTTAATCCTCTTGTTAAATTCCACAATCTCTCCCCCCTCTCTCTCTCTCTCTCTCTCTCTCTCTTCTTTCTTGTAAACATCACATAGTGTTTAGCAGCACTAACACTAAGACGACGCACAAGTTATATTCCAAACACTCTTCACAACAACCGAACATGTGATACGCAACAAAGCCTTAAGTGTATGACGAGTGGTAGTCAACACAACGACTGACCACAGCACAATCGATTCTGAATGTGTCTGTAATTTGGGCACGTAGAATATAAGAGTGTGCATGCCGACGTAACACATTTCCACATTGGGCGGTCCATTGCAGTGACATCACGGGCAAAGGGGATTCATTTCCAGTGAACTTGAGAGACCGCAAGACTTTTCACTCAAAAACTAATTTTTAAATTCGCGATTCACATTATATATGGAACATTTTAGACTAAATGTTAATTTGTCCACAAAGAATCACGCTACCACCGCCTTCACGCGCAAATACGCGCGATAACTTATCAATTACTCCTCGGCAACCTCGGCTCGCTGGTGCTCGACTTCCAGGTCATTTGGCGTGAGCGGCTCGCTCTCCATCGCCGAACACTAATGCCTCCATTCCTCGGCTCTGTCTTGCTCTGCTCTCTTCTATCTCCGCCCGCCTTCTGCTCTTGTCACTCCCGCTCCGCCCAATCCGTCTCCAGGCTTTGTCACCACGTCCGAACTGGTAGCCCCCGGAAAGGTGTTTGAATGATGGGTTTTTTATTTACAGTAAACAGTGTAAATGGCTGTTGTGGGTTGCAAGGAAAAAAGTAAAAAACAAATTAACACTATCCATACAGAAAATAAATATTTGGTATTAAACGGAAAAAATAATCTTTTTTAGGTTAGGCATGCCAGTGCCGTATTCTTAACAGTGCAATTTAGAAATAAACTAAAAAACAAAGTTAATTTTTAGTTATTTTAGAAGAAAATCCTCGCTCCCCTAGTACCTGTTTAAAAGGCCGCAAGGGAAGAGCCAGTGGGTCGATCAATTCCCGTTTGCCATGAAATAATTCATCCACACAGAACCTTCTGTGGCGGCGGGGGAAGAGGTGGTTTTGGACGGTTAGGTTTTCACAAAGATTCTTTTTTTTTTTTTTTTTTTTTTTTTTTTTTTTTCCTTTGTCCCCCCCTGCCACAGTAATCCACTGTGGAGAAAGGGGAATTTTTTTCAAATGAATTTTTTTTCTTCGATACAGCTGGCTGGCTGCTTTTGCGGCAATTAAGGGCAGCTAACAGGCGGGGGCTTTTACTGTTACAACTACCTTTACAATCTAGAAACCTAAAGTTATCTTAAATTGCACTTTGGCATTCTAACCTTACAACTCACCAAATACATGTTTTGTATCGTAAATTATATATATTCTTATACGTAAATTGTTTTTATTTAGTTTTGGGTAAAATTATTTTTTTTTTCTACAATATCACCATCATTCATACTAAGTTTCATTATATACATAACGCGATTACTCTTCTTTCCATTCATCCTCATATATTAATTATCCGCTTTCGCTCTCACACTTACCTGTTGCCACGGCACTGACTTGACTCAAAGTGTCCGTGGCGCGCTCGGGCCCATTGGGAGGCCGTGGCAGGTGGGAGGCGGCGTCGCGTTCCCCCGGGCGCGGTCCTACGCCGATGGCGAGTTTTCCCCTGCGGGCGCTCGCTGCTCCGCTCGTTTCGCCACAAGCAAGCAAGCGTTGTCGTGAGCAGCCTCCTGGCCGTCCCCCCGCCTCCGCGCGCTCTGCCCTCGCAACGCACCAACACCATCTGCTAACCGAACCGCCAGGAGGATGCGAGGTGAAGTGCTCTCTCCATTCCTACGGGACATTCGCATTCACATCATTTAAAAAAATGTTAAAGCGTGAGACAATCACAGACGTTAATTTCGATCGGTACAAGCCTAGTGTCAAGTTAGAGCGCCCACGACACATCTTGCAGCAGAAGTCTCCAAAACTGAACCATGCATCCATTCTAAACTCCGGCAAAATAATTGGGGTAAGCAAAGCCAAAATGTACCTGAAGGTCTATCCTTCCTCACATTTTGCTTTACATATTAGAAAATAATCATAGATAAGCGTAAAGATATGTCTAGAAGAAAGACTTTGCCGAAAAAATGACTGGCAGCATTGCACTAAACCTGTCACACGGATGCTGGAATCCAAAGCACCGGAATTTTCTCAGCTTTCACGGTTGTATTCTCTAACTTCCACCGGAAAGACACCCGTGACACCGAACGTTTATCGGCATTTCAACTCATAAACCTCAACATATAACAGCCACATAACTTCTACGATAAACTTATTTTTTCTCGCAGCTTAAGATACCATACCCCCTACAAAAGGAATGGTTACCGTTATTTACTGTGTCGACATTCTCGTCTAATTGACGACGCACTCCTATATCTAATCTCCACCATATATATTTCCTGTAGCGTACATCGAATAATCCCGGTAAGGTAATTTTCAATCGCTCTTGTTAAATTCCACAATCTCTCCCCCCTCTCTCTCTCTCTCTCTCTCTCTCTCTCTCTGTAACATACACATTGTTTCAGCAGCACTAAACATTACGACGCACAAGTATTTCCAAAATCTCACACACAACCCGATAACCAAAAAAGCCGTTTAATGTCGATACAAGTGGTACAAATGATGACCGACCATCGATTCTGAATGTGTCTGTAATTTGGGCACGTAGAATAAAGAGTATGCATGCCGACGTAATCAATGTACCACATTGGGCGGTCACATTGCAGTGACATATCACGGTGCAAGGGGATTTCATTTCCAGTGAACTTGAGAACCCAAGACTTTCACTAAAACTAATTTTTAATGCCGATCCATTATATTTGGGACATTTTGGATAAATGTTATTTCCAAAGTCACTACAGACCACGCAAATCCCGGCATCCACTTATCAATCTCACGACACACTATCTCCATTCTCGGCCTCTGTCTCGTCTTCCATCTCCCCCGCCTTCTCCTCTACCTCCCGCTCCGCCGCCTTCCCCGCCGGCGCTCTTCGTCACAGACGCAGTGCCTCATTAGCGCCGCGCCGCGGGCGCCTGGAGAATTAAGCAGCACCTGCTGCGCCCGCCACCTCCACCCCCGCGCCGCCGCCGCCCCCACCGCAGCAGCAGCAGCAGCAACACAAAGGAGACAGAGGGGGCACGGCTTGTCGCAACTGCGAGCATTCGCAGGAAGTGGTGCGGGGTGGCGTCGTAGTTCAAGCTGCTCCCTTTCGCCTGCAGTGGCTTATTCCCAGAGAGAGACCAGCTAAACTGTTACCAATCCGCCGGCGCAGGTTCTTAGTAGCGGTGTACGCTGGATGATTCAAAATAGCTCTTGGGCCGTAGAGTGAGTATTCTTTGCACAAGATGATGCCGTCCGTGTGAAAAGAAATTTGGGTATCACCGTCGCGACGGTCGTCGACGGTCGTTTCGAAATTATCTAAAAATAGTTATTTATGTATCAAGGACGAAAATGTTTGATGTTTACCTAATGAGGTGCAGCGTAGCGAACACGAGGCTAGTGTATTTGTCCCTGCGGAATTTATCCAGCCGACAGCCGGCTACCCTTTATGTACCGATGGGACGAACATTCGATCATTCACTAGACACCAATATACTAGCAGGCTCCTCTGATCTGGGGTCCACAGAACGCGAGGCCCTCCGCGACTACACATACATGAGAGACAACGGACAAACAACCATGCCAAGGCGGAGTAGAACTCGCGAACTCGCGACCCTTCGATCTGAAGCGCTGAGTCGGTACCTCGTAGTCACATAGGTCATCTTGGTTGGCGGTTAATAAATTATCGAGGTCAAAATAATTTATTTTCGGCCCGAAGTGCATATAGTTAGTTTTTTATACTCACCTCCCAATTTTATGTTTCAATTTTTAGAGAGTCAATGTAGTTTGAGTCTTTTCAACCATCGTTTTCATCGCATAAATTCAGACGTTCTTTTGCATTCAAATCTCTGAAGTTGTGAAACGTCACAATTATTACTAAAGTAATGCTAAAAAATTCTCAGCTGTGGTCACGAAAACAACTTTGCATCCGATGAATGCTCCGCGAAGTACGGCTTTGGAGGTGGTTGTACGTCAAAAAATATTCTACCAACACAAAGCATCAGACACACGATAGAATATATTTTCGACGGCAAAATTTTGTTGCCGCTTTTATGCATGCATAACGCGTGTGTGACACTGATGACAAATAATGAACATAGATAAAAAAATCTGGTGAGTGCCTAATTTCTGAAAGATTGAAAACAATTTATGCTTGCATATTGTTTATTTTATATTTGATGTTTAAGGCGAAAATAGTTTCACTGAATATGTACTACTCTTTGCTGCAGCATAGAACAAAAGTTAACCAAAGCAGACCTTTTACAAATTTTGTAAAGAAAATAAAGTTATGTATAGTAGTTGTTATTTTACTTCGTAATTAAATATCGTACCGTGCATAATAAAATTGTACCTTTTGTTACCTCTAATATTAATAAATTTGGGCTTTGTTGTTTTACTAATATATGTAACAAATCTGGATCACTTCACAAATATATTGAAGCGATTTTAAAAATAAGGACCTGCAAATTTTTTGCAGCGAAGTAAATGTGAAGAAAGTCAATTTGTTTCTGCCGAATTCTACTCTACTCCACTAATTAATTTCTCTATTAAAGTTAATTAATCGTCTATTTACGTCAAGTCATAGTAGCGAAATTTGAAACATGTTTCACTCTATCTAACTTCTCTTGAGTTCCAAGTTCATGTTAACTTCCCTAAAAATTCACATAAACAAGCCTAGCTTAACTCACACATCCATCACACGTTCCCTCGCTCATTTGATGTATTTAGTCGCCTCAAAACGTATCACATGTCCTCGCCCTCCAGCAAGGCATTATCATAGCACAGACGCGACTGCGCGTGGGATCCGTGCACGGGGTTCGCGCGCGTAGCGGTCACAAGCAGCACTAGCGTTGTTATTACTCGCACTAAACTCCTCGGTCGGGTTTGGAGTTGTCGCGTCGCAACAATAGCAAGCGGCAATTGTTTGTCGAGTGTTGCTCAGCCGAGCGAATTAGTCTTCTGGTGCACGACACCAGTGCTAAATGGGAATCGTCAAAAGAGACGACATGGTGGAAATACCAAGCCGGGTTCACCGTGCTTTGTTTGCGAGACCTGGAGATAACGAAAAGCTCGTTGAATTTGAAACCTATCTTCACCAATAAATTTAGTGCTAATAACTTAATGTTTTGAAGAATGTAAATATCAATATAAAATAAAAATCCCTATACTGATTTTATAGTACTCTTTTCATAAATAAAGGCAGTCTTAGAAGGAACAGAAAATGTACGGAATATGTACCGTATGGTGTAGATTAGGTATAATTTTAACAATAAATACATTCCATTATCATAATTTCATAAACGTTGTCGCAGACGTGTTTTACGAAATGTCACCTATAAAACTAAGTGACACCCACATTTTAAGCTAGTCATATGATGAATGTAAGGAAGTACGTTTGTGAGGTCCTATCAGGGTATCTTTTGACTTTTAAGACATCGTTGAAATTACGATCACAGACGTGCAAATATCGAAAATCGAAAGCTCTCTCATGAAATATATCTCTGATTTGTATATGAAAGCTACCGAGATACCTTACATTACCAAGAATTTTACAAAACATATTAATGAAAAAAGCACATAGTTCTTTAGGAGAATAAACTTTCTTAAGATAAAAAATATGCAAACCTTACCAGCAGAGTTGAGCGATCTCGGCGTTCAAGTTTTAGGAATTTAATCACGTAATGTTGGACAATTACCTGCAACAAGAGAAATTCAGAATTAGACACGTGAATATAATGCATAACAAAAATATAACGAGAGCAACATCAAATAGATATTCAAATGGTTCAATACGTTTTATATTGAACTGCGGGAGAATAGGATTGTGCAACATTCGGACTATTTCTTTTACTTTCTAATGTTTTTCGATAATATGAACATTTGCTGATCTGTGGTCAGCTCTATGTTTCCCGAGACAATGTTTACATGAATGAGTGTGTTCTTTTGTTTACAGTTTGCTGAAGCATGATAACCTGCACAAAACCACACGAAATTGTATGATTACAATTATTTTTACTGTGTCCAAAGTCTAAATACCGGTAACATGAATGGGGCCTATGGTTTTATTTCTTCTTTCTGATTTCACTACGTTATTGTCCATTTGTTTTATTTCTAAAACATCCTCCATTTTGTGGGTTCCATGAAAGTCTACTGCCACTACTGGGATTGGGGAATTGTTTTAATATAGTCGAGTAACTTTTGTAACAATTGAATTTGTTATTGATTTCGGCTAAAATTTCATTTACGAGATTGAAGGATGCATATTTTTGATCGCCATTGCGTATTTTTTACTAATTTTATCCGAATTCGTGTGAAATGATATTTTGGTGGCCAAGAAATATTTAATTGCTTCTTGGAAGTCGATCTCTGACGGGAGTAGGATTCCAATCTTTTGATTCTTGAATTCTGTAGTGAAGTTGGATGAGACATAAGATTTTATTTCATTCGCGAGTGTAACTTGATTTTCAAATAAGTAACAAAAATTGGTGGGATTTTATTTGCGCCTCTTAGATAATCTGGGTTCTCTTCGTTTCGCGAACTAAATGTTTTCCATTTCCACACAGTATTGAATTTTTGTAAGTTTGACCCTGCCGAAAGCTGACTGTCTGTGGTTACACATTTTAGGTCTCTGTTATCGTTGTCGTTATCGCTCGCTCACTTTCCTTGAGGAATTACCTTGTTCTGATGCGGTTGGGTTCAAGCATCAGACGGTTGTGAATGCATGTGCTCCTCGGGCTGGCCTGATGATTCGACCACAAATTAGATGTTGTTACTTGCATTTTGTTGAAGTTGAGGCAGTATTTTGGTGCATTCCATACTGTCCGTGAAATTCACATTGCTTTCGTCGGGGACCACATCACATCAGATATGTCTTCCGAATTAGATAACGCATTTAGGGCTTCACTGACCATTCACCCAGTGCTAGATAAATCATTGTTGTTCATTCAAATACTAAAGCACTAGTAGCGAATAATTACTACCACTAAACACTATTTAGAACACTAAGTAATCACTGTTCCTAAAGTTTGGAGTGATGTTGAATTACACTTTGACACTTAACGATTGTAGCTGCTGTTGGCAGAGCGACTGCTCTGGCCCACAGCTGAAGCGAGAATGAACGTGGATGTAGTCATTTGCAATAACCTCGTGACGTCATGACTCGAGCGCTTAAGCAGTTGTCAGTGGTAGCCAACTTGAGTGAGATTCGATCGTAAAAATCAATAATCTATTGGAATATAATCAATTGACATACCAATAAAAATTCACATGTTTGACTCGGGTAATTGACGTCAAGATCTCCAACTACCCAAGTCTCCGTTCGAAGGGTGATGGTTTTCATCATTACTACCTTCCAAATGAGCCAAACCGTTCCCTTCAGATATTGTATACGTCATTTCATAACCCACACTCACCTCATATTTCAACAGAGTTCAATTTTAGATGTAATTGTAGCTCTAAAGGAGGACCTTCCAGCAAAGCGTTATGCGTTGTCTTGGGAAGGAAAACAAAACAATGTTCAACGAGAATCAGTCATGGGTCAAAAACAAATTCAGAGGAGCAAACCATTATTTCTATTGTTGCAGAATATACTCAATATTTCCTTCCAAGGAATACCATCGCTGATGGACTTCTCGAACTCAATATACCACCAAATTCATGGAATTCCAAATAGTTGCAGTTATTTTTATCAGACTGTCTACGCCATCATGCATTGCTATGTCTTGTGGAATCTGTGGCGGTTCATTATCAAAGAAAATAATTTCCTGTTTATCTGTAAAATGATTCTCTACTAGCCTTTAAAAGTGAAAACATGTACACTTTAATAAATATGTAAAGTGAAATGTCTAGAAAATCAAGAAAATATGTGATTTCGAAAATTTTGGACGAAGATTGACTTAAAGTAAATAAGAAAAGGTACGGCACCTAAATGAATCACAGCATAATTGAATCAAGCATACGGCTAAATAAAATGCATTCCTCCCATTGTTTTACAGAATAATACAAAACGTATTTCTTATTTGCTGCGCGGAACGCAATTCAAATAATCTGCACTTCACTGAGACACGATCTGCCGCTATGAGGCGTTTGGGGGTAAAAGTGTTGGGTGAAAAAGACACCGAATAGTTCAGTTCATAGATGAATATTATCTGTACAAAGAACCTCATTTTACACAGCAACTCTATAAGGCCTGCTCTTCCACTTGACTGTACAAATTTCACTACGCTCCATTCGTCATCTAGCAGCGAAAGAAAATACCACTCGAGTGACGAAACAGGCGATTAAAAATTAGATAAGAGGGTTCGTTTTGATAGGGAGATCTTTTACATGCAATAAATCTACAATCTACAAATCTACAGTCAGACGTCTTTACTTCCTCTCCAAAGCAAGGCGTACGAAGTGCTTTTTGCTCATGCATGGATTCAATAGCATTTGAACCCATGGACTTGGACATGACAGTCCGGTACGCTCTTACACCACTGAAGCACTCGACCATTGATACATCACCAAACGTCTCGCCGTTAAAATCCAGACACCTGAAGAAGGGAGTGAACCGGCGCCCCTTGAAGCAGGAAAATCGTGAGGCCAACGCGCTAAGCTTATCGCTGCGATCTCCATCCCTTCTCAAGCCCTCAACGCAGCGTGATTGCACTTCAATTGTCCGTACAAGGCTGAGAAAGGATCCTTCAAATGGAACGCTGGTTATGAATAGAACTTTTTTTGTTGCTTGACGACATTGTTGCGCGTTATTTCGGTATCCTTAAGCGTTACGAATTTGGTGCAAGTCTAAATTTCTCACATGTCTCTTCCTTGTATATCTAAACAGATACCAGTTTACTAATACACAGCATGTGATAATTTTGAAACCCTTTTATCAGAACGGAGAAAATTATGCGGCAACTGTACAACGTATTTGCGCCATTGCGAAGCGAAGATTATCAGTCAGAAGTTGGCAGACTGACAGTTCAATGTAACAATGAGTATTAAAAGTTCTGGTCGGTCTGTTCAAGAGACTGAGTTAATTTATGTGATTGTTAACACAAATAAGTCGATTCTTTGCCGGTCCCAATATTTGCCTTAGGTTACCCATGAAGGTCGGGGGACATACATCCATGCGTGTTTTCAATGATGATGCGGTTCGTTATGATTTCAAACCGTTGATGAATATCAAGAAACCTCAAAGCATTCGTAAGTTAAGAAATAAAAAACACATGTTGGAGAGATCGAAGTGGAGTCAGCCGCAGCAAATTTCACGGAAGGAGTTCTTGCATGAAAGCGCAGTATTGGAAGTCATATTGTCCGTGGGCTGCAATAGCGGCACAACTCAAAAAATCAGGTGTTGTGATAAATGATTTTGAATTTTTCATTTTGTACTAAAATGCATCATTCTCGCATTCTCATTTCTGCCATTTATTGGCAGAATATTGTACTGTAAGATGCTCTGTTTTTGCAGCTGGAAGGTAAACCTATCTTCAATTCAGGAGAGAGCATTAAAGCAAAATTGGTCTTTTTTAATTAGTGCTACTATTGCAATCAACGCGTGATATGTACGACATCGTTTTGTGTAACTGAAATGGGAAGGTGTTTCGAAAACATTCATGAATTTTGTTACTGTGTTTGAAAAAAATAATTTCATAATTTGATACGTCCAAAGCAGAGAGCTGTTTGAAGGATCCCTTTAGGACTTGTTCAGCCGAAAAGTGACTAAAAATTCACGTTTCCGCAAAAAATCAAATTTACCACGGGAAATCAATTGCAGCCAAATGTCCTTTGATCACTGAGTCAACAGAATTTTTTTTTGTCGGAATAAGTAATCGTCTCGTCGTCACATGCTAAAACATTATGTCTACTAACAAAATCTCGGTCTATATAATATTAAGGGCTGTCAAACCAGTATCAACAGTACACACGTTGCTTGCCGTTGGGTTCGTACGGAGGCAGGCAATGAGATACGAATCAAACGCAATTCCCATCCCTCGCAGACAAACAATAGGCACCCTGCACCGGGCCTGTATTTGCACATTAATTATTTTCCCCGAATGAGTGACCTCAATTCTCCTCCGAGATTGCTGAGCAAACAAGTTAATAACAGCTAAATTATTCACGTGTACGCTCCGTGGCGAAAATATTGGCTCTCTCGGGGAGGTGCGGGATGGGCCTACAGACTCAAGGGACGCTTCTCTGCCGATCGGCAGCTGTTGTCGCCTAAAGAGATATATTGTGGCAATCAGGACGTTTCACTGTCCTAATAGGAAATTCTGAAACCAAAAATCATTCTGTTTACCGATGGCTTTAAGTAACGGAGCGTTATATTTTCTTTGCTGTGGGATAACAACGTAATTTAACGCCATAACAACCGAGAAGGACGACTATATTTTATTATGAATAGGTTAATAATGGCACAATAAAAACGCTGTTTAAAAGCAAATAATATTATTATTATTAATAATAATAATTATTATTATTATTATTACTATTATTATTATTATTATTATTTATAATACCAGTGGCGAATATTATTTTCACCACGCGAGTTATATAATATTTTCAGACAGCCATACAGATTTTTATTTTATTTTTAATTCAAATATACAAATCACTGTTACTAAAAATTGAACTTTAAGTTCGCGAAGCGTGGTCTGAAAGAACCCTATTTTTAAGTTTTTTTACTTTCAATATTAATATACTATTTCTATAATTCTTCAAGTGATCAAATAGAGAATTTTATACATTCTTTAAATTATATTAATAATAAGAAATAAAAACCAGGTATCTATGGTACAACTAGAAATATATATATATATATATATATATATATATATATATATATATATATATATATATATATACCTTTTATCATTAGAATAAAGATTGCTCTTAATGTTTAGAAGAAAATTCTGTAGAAATATTGCGTAGCTCTTTCAGCGCCATCTGAAGGCAAACACTGCCAAACCTGAAGTAGATCCAAATCAGCTTTTGTTTACTTAATTTACGGCTTTATTATAGTGTATATTGTTTTATAGGGCGTTTGTTGGTTACTTCATGCAATAAACCTGATGAGATGCCTGTCATTCCCTTCAGACAACTAATCAATATTTTCTATAATAATGAAATACTTCAAAATATATCCACTGGATACAATAACTTATTATCAGGTTGAAAGACACTTAACATCGAGTTGAAGTTCCATATTTACTAAACTTTCATCAGCGCAAATTTACTAGTCAACAATTAATTGCTTGCAGTTAAACATATGAGCAATGAATTAAGAATATCATTTGTTATATTTATTCACTAACACAGAGATTATATCAATTCAGACAGGACTTTCAAAAAAGGACAAATCAATGGCCTAGAATAAATTATTACCAAGGATTACCAATTAGCCCGCGTCATCAAAACAATGACGCGGCTTAAAGGTGATGAAACAATTCGAATATCACGCAACAAACTGTACGAGTACTTTATTGGTTTTACACAACCATCAATATATAAAACTAAACCGTGTCTTTTCAAGAGAAAATTAATCTTCTTGCAAAGAAGAGTATGTTATTGAAAGAATTATATTAGCAATGATACGTTAATACTTACTTTAAAATGACAAATAAATTATTATTAATTAAACGTTTTCAAGATTTGAAATATATTAGCTAATGCAATAATAAAAAAAATATTTGCCTTAACAAGCTTATTGGTACTAAGTTCACTGTTTCATAAAATATTTTAAAAATATTTCGCGAATACACAAAATCTCGACGCACTGTTCTACATTAAATTAAACTTTTTTGTACTCCAAAAATTTACTCCATGCACTGATTTATACACAACATTTTTGCATATTTCTTTATTTGGCAACAAACGTACAAGTTTAGCAACACTTAATAACATGATTGATTAGTGATTCCAGACGCGTCAACTCAGAAGTAAATGTAGGGAATGTTTTCCTCGAAAAGAGGTGATGAACTTCCACTGTTGGATGGTGAGATACGGCTCAAACCTACTTGTTGACTAGATAGTTTTCCCCAACCAGGTAATATCCCACCAGCAGGGCATAGCCGTGCCGAGATGAGCTCTAAAACACTTGACCCGTCTCCCGGCATGTGTGTTGGTGTAGTGCATGTTCGTAAGTGTACGTGTATGTACGTGAGGGGTAAGAATAGGACAAAGAAAAGGAAGGAAAGATCGCGCGCGGTTTATGGCCCGATTGTTTGGGTTTTGCTCTGGCAATCGCCTTGTACTAATCGAAGAAACCACGGTAAACTACCATCAGAGCAACCGGCCACTAGAATTTTCCTTCAGACAGCTACTGAGGTCGACCTTACCCTCTACCAAGTGTCGAAATCCTGCCACTGTCGAGACTCGTACCGAGGACCAATCGGTCAGAGGCACTACACTGACATCTGTTAACTCCCCTCTCCCGATAACACCGATAACAAACGATCCCGATAACTTCCCCCGATAACAAAGTAAATAAGCAAAATGTTAACTTCAAGTTAAAATCAAGAAGATATCCATCTTTTACATTGTAATGGAGTAGTATTATTCGCGCGTACCTCTTTTCTGACACCTGAGCCTCCGCGATCAGTATGACTCCGCACAAACTGATAAAAGTCATAGGTCTCACTCCAAACGCCGAAGGATCATTGTCAGGTTAGTCAAACTCTGCATTTGAATGAATCCATTTGCCTCGTTTTTGCGGGAAGGATACATATTTTACTAGGTGTTTTATTTGCTGAAACTTTTCTCCGGAATTTGATTCCCTGTTGTTTATTTCATTTTGGAAATTGATTTGATTTGGGTATTTGGACTGGTTACGAATTGTCTTCCACTTAATGGTTTCTTCTACTTAAAGTTTGGCACTAAGTTACACGCGTTCGTTCCTACAATTAACATGGAACTGAACTGGAGTGGGAAAAAATTACGAAACATGGATAACATAAATGTCCCAGGATATACCATCTACGCACGTATCTAAAATGACTATCAATCAACGAGATATAATATTACTAGTAATCTATCTCGTTGCTATCAATGGATCTCAACTTGTGACTCCAACTGACTGGAGTGGTTTTTTAGGCCTAAACCTAGATTAATATTAAAAAATAGATGGAATCAGTTAAATGACTGTGGATTATTTAATAATTTAGAAAAACTGAAATACGACCGAGTATTCCAATATTTCATAAGAGCCGATGGATGGATTTAACGGACTAAATTATTGTATTTAGAATCAAATATCATTAATAAATCAATATTATTAGGCTCTAACTATTTGCACTTGTGATCGCATGCGCACTTGTAAATGCGCGAATAGTCATGTTAAAGATGTACCAGTTGGCAGCCCCTTCCTTATCAACGAAGGCAGAACTCTCTTCTAACCGTCATTAAACGAGTTGTCAAGAAAAGTCTCCTGTATAGTAGTGTAACTAATTTCCATTAGGCGCAGAAAGTGAAGAAAACTCTGAAGTTGAGTGAGGTCAATGGTTTCGTGACATACCTAGGAACTTGTGAAAAATGCGTAATGAAACAACAACGAAACACTTTAATTTGACAGAAAAATGTGAATATTTGATAATGTTATTTCGTCTATGTATCGCGCCTATCGACAGCAGTCGTCATTGTTTTTATCACAGCGGAAGTCACTTGACATCAAGGCTCCGAGCAAAGGGGCCACCCGCTATTAAATATTTGCTATTCACATGTTGCGTTATGGAACAGCAGCTTCTTGATATTCTGGGTACCTACATATGTAATCTTGGTAGCTACATATGTAATTATTGGTACCTGGATATGTTATTCTTGGTACCTATCATGGCGGCACATACATTCTACTAACCCAGATCGCTAATAATAAATACAATTCAGAATCCTAAATTAAATACTAATCATAAATTCAATTCTAATCATCACAACACTAATCATCACAGAATCACAATACAGAGTTCATTAGCTCCAAAGACCAAGTATTTTTACGCTATGGTGCGCGTTTCACCTTGATCCAGCCCCCGCCCCCAGCGCCCCAGGTCATAAAACATTCCTTGCAGACGCTTGAGACCCTCTCAAACCCAGTGACGCGCCAGACGTAAACAAATCTTTAGTGTACACACCCGCCTGATGGACACTCCTCATACCGACCCACCCCACTCCAATCTAGCAGAGCGCAGCTTTTAGACAACAGTAAGCTCTTTGTTGCATCAGCGTTCCTTACCCTTCGACACCTACAAAAAAGTTTAATCAGTCCAGACGAACACCTGCTCGCATGAAGAAATCACGCATTTTTTTCACTTAGTCTAAAAAAATCAGAGAGCGCTGGATGAATGATTCCATTTCTAGAACCTTCCAGAAACGAAAAGTGATTGGCGGAGAATTACTAAGGCGCAACATACCTGAGCCAACCAGAGGTCAAAATCAAAAGTCATAGATAGGGAAACGAAGCTTCGACGGGGTGAGCTTAGGGGAGGGACGAACCTTACGGGATCCCTCGTCCCGAGTTAGTCGTCGGGCTGCTGAGTAGCGCCCGTGCCACCCTACTTACTTCATCTGACTCACGCATTTACTCGCTCCGCCTTCGGTCGCCGAGTCGCGTGTGAGTCGTTTTCATGCGATTTATCAAAGGGACTTTTTCGCTTGCTTCTTGGTCGCGCATACACCGCGACCGCCAGGCAGATTTATGCGCGCGCGAGTTCATTTTATTAAATTAATTGTTGGGAAATTAGCAAAATTTCTGGAAGAGACTGGCTCATGACGAGCACATAGTTCTGCTGCTGCTGCTGTTAGTCTGTGAAGGATGTCTTGAGAGGAGGCTCGACTCGCCATATCATTGCCGATATTACATTAAAAGCTCTTTGACAAAGATATTTTGTAAAAGAAAATTTGATAGTATAACGGCTAATATTTTAGAAAAGATTTATTTTATAAAATTTCGTTGATAAAATGTAGTCTCAAACGTTCCAATTTTATCATATATTTGGTATCATAGCGTCCGACAGATATACGTGGGGTATTACTTCAAAGTGTAAATTGCAGAGTAGGAGTAGTTAAAAAGTTTATATAATATTTTTCATCCGTATTACAAAAATAAAACCACACCAATAGACGCATATGATTTATTTTCCGGAGAAGTAAAAAACCTGGGTTTGGATAATGCCCAATTCATGAAGTTATTTTTTTTAATTACAAAATCTGAGGACCAAATTCGAAAGAAAGAAGAATGACAAAGAAATTTCCTCATCCATCCTCAAACAATTCTTCATTTATAAGTTGTTTAATTAATGCTTCACAATGTGCGACCCATGGCCTCACCCTCAAACGTCTTCTCTTTACCTTTTACTTCTACAGCATTAAACGTAGATTACTTATTACTAAGCATAAAGTAGCACAAATACGACTATTTGGGCGTCATCCATCTTAAATCGCGAGAAAAAATGCATAAAATAGTGGACGAAATGTAATACGTTCGTCAAGTTTCTTTGTCAACGTTTCCTTCGTCAAAGTTCAAACAACTTCCACAACGTTCTTCATCAACGATATTTGTCAAATATCTTTCACAGTGTAATAGCAGCCATTCACCAAAGGCGACCCCCGCCGTCTCGAGCGCTCCCCCGCCAGCCCAGCGCCGCAAGTTGACCTGCGAAGGACGCCTCTTCCCAAACAGCTGAATGACGTCATCTCTTTAAACCCAGCAATGGTTATTTTGTTTCGAGCAAATAGAACATCGAATCAAAGAAAGATTTTTGATTAATCACTAAAAGACGATTCAATTATCACCAACAGTATCATTTGCGTGTCCGCACTTGTGTCCTTTTGTAATTTAGTGCAACAAACGTTTGTAATTATAATCCAGGTAATAGTTTCTCAAAAAATACTATTTCTAAATTCTCAATTTTTTTATTATTAAGACAATTAAATTTGTTTTTATTCACAAATGTGTGTGTGTATTCTTTGTTGGCAATACACTTCCATAACAGTACTGCGCCAGGTATCCCAGTCTCCCTGAGCTGCCCAGCTCCTCGAGATATATAATCAAAGGAGGAGCGGGGCTACACGGTGTCCCACCAACTCTGAGCCACCCCTGTAACTTCTAAACGGTTCATGATAACAAATACAGTTTTCGCTCAATAATGCGGATTCATGGGGCAAGTGATATAGTGTAGAGATATTGTTTACATTTTCTATTTTTCGGGAAATTTCATAATCTTTGATTTTTTAAATTGAACTATGTATTTTTCTCACCAGCAATGGATAGATCATGAAAAGAGGAATACAATGGTGTATCATGTGTCAGTATTTTGACAGTAATTTCAGTATAAAATTAGATTTTTTGACATGTAGTTTTGAATTACGTTAAAATATTTAATTTTGACTGTAGTGTAATAAGAGCATTTTATTTGTTATTCTGAAATTCTGGGCATGGTACAGTTTGTACAATCATATCGTATAGTTTTGCTCAGAATACGTTTTCCTGCAGCAGGCTACAATTTGTAATCTATTGTTAGAAAATAAAACCAAATCTGTTATTATCACCTTCGAAAGAGATAGATCAATCAAAGCATATTGTTTGAAATTTCAAAGAGATCCGAATCTAATACAAAGATATTTTTGAAACGGAGACACACATTTTTCTCCTACAATGCCTTTTCTGTTCACCAACATTTATTTCTAATGTGTAACCAACACCATTACTGTATTTATGTTCCTTCAAACTGTATTACTTGATCCGCTTATGAGTATGAATGTAAAAAATAGTGAGAAATATTTGATTGTATTTATTGAGTAAAAAGCACAAAGGCATTTATGAACAGTATGTTTACTACAAGTATACCTCCAACAATTCTTAGTATTGCATGCGAGCGGTAATGTAGCACTAGAGGTTGTTGCCACTGGTATAACATAAAAGTCCCTCAATGCGATTGCATTCCAGAGTACGTAGCTCACGTAATCAACTCAATGTACCCAGCGTGCACTCGAATGACCCCAAGCTCTTATTTTAAACACCGTCTAGTCTATGCAGAGTTCTGTGACCCAACCGTCGCCGCCGGCGTCGCCTTAATGTATGCACAGACGGAGAGTAATATCTTGCATACATTACGCGCATGTGCATGTTATCGCAGCAGCGAGGGTCGTCGAAGGAAACGGGGCGTTAGAGGTAAAAAGGAGGAAAAATGTAAGACGAAATGATCTTAAAACTTGTTTCACGTTTCGTTCCACAAGGAAACGAAAATACTATTCTCTGTTTTGTTTCGGAACAATAGTATTATTCTCAATTTTGTATCGGAACAAACATATTATTTTATCTTATGTTTCGAAACGAAACGTAATGGATAAATACTTCTGTACTATTTGAAATAAATACATAAAATATTTATGTATGTATTATATAATTATGTAAAAATATATAAATACTTCTGTACTATTTTGAAATCTGTGTTTTGGTTTGGTCTCGTCACAAAAAAGAAAATTTTAGTTTGGTCTCGAAACGAAAGAGAAAACAAAAGTTTGATTTGGTCTCAAAACAAAATGGAAGATTATATTTAGGTTTGGATTCTAAACCGAACACGTTCCGTTTTAAAAAGAAAAATAAAATAAAAGTTCGGCTTTGGTTGCAAAAGAAAGAGAAAATAAAATTGTGATTTGGTTCCAAAACAATAGCAATATAAATGTTTCTTTACGCTTTGATTGATTATTTCGTGTTCCCGGGTGCGTCAACTGCTATGGTCCAGTAAATGTAGTGCTTGTTTTATCATGGGAGGTGGCGGTGTTCCTGTCTAGCCAGATTGTGAGATCCCGCGCCGACTTACAAGTCGACTTGCGGGGTTTTCCCCAAACAGGTAGCTCCCCTTCCATATTACCCAAACAGACACCAGACGAAACTCACCGGTCCCAGACGGAACAAACTCCTGACATGTGGTAGTGCAAAGCAAGTACATGTATGTTTGTAAATAATGAGTGAGGATAGGGTAGGGAAGAGGAAGGAAGATAGCACGTGGTCTTTGGGCTGTCTGTTAAGCTATCGCTCCGGTATTCGCTGATTATTGGTCAGAGGTATCACGGAAAACTACCGATCAGAGCTGCGGGCCGCTACAATCCCCCCCCCCCAGACAGCAGCTGAATTCTAGTTAGCTAGTATGTAGCTAGAGTTGAAAATATTGCCACCGTCGGAACGCGAACCCTAGGACCTGCCGCTCAGAGGCACTGCATTTGAATTTTAAAAAGAAATGAAAAATAAGAGTTTTATTTCCCTTCAAACGAAATGCAATACAGTTACTGGTGTTTATTTCGTTTCTTACCGCTTCATATCCTTGGGTAACGCTTGAGATCTCGAGAAGGGCAGCGGGGAAGGGCCGATGCTCATTACGTAAGCTAAACGATTTCCCACTCTCCACGCGAGGCGTGCACGTCAGCCGTCAGCACTGACGGGCGTCGCGGCGTTTAGGCGTTCGCCTCGTCAGGCCGGTGGAGTGAGGCGGCAGGCGTGATTCGCGTTTTGAATCGTCTATGAGTAACGCGCTCGCGTCGTTGTCGTTGTGGTTAATCTGCGCGTCGCGTGCTGAGATTTCCTGCGGTGCACACGCGAGCGCCCACGCGAGCGACTCGGAGCGAGAAGACGTGAGGGTGTATTATACGTGTTACGTCCTGGAGACATATTTATTATTTATTTATTTTATATCGCTTTATAACTCCATGGCCATGAGCGACCACTTACGTCACGTAAAATTTAATTCACACATATCTTGCCATTAAATTAATTTAATCGTTTTTCCAAGACATAATATAATGTAAAAATTATCGTTGTTAAGAAATTGTGCTTTTTATGATTTTTTGGACACGAGTTAGAGTTGATCAATCTTTGATGTTGATTCATACGTTTTAACAATAATCAGTCTACTATTACTCGTAATCACTAATTAACCACGGAACGTGAGAAGTGCGAAAAACTCGCAGACACAAAAGTACTTCATAAACATTATTGTAATTGTAGCCATAAAAAAGCAAATTGTTTTATTGTTCGCAACACAGTTTTTGCGAGAAACCGTCGAAAGCGAAATTATCAAAGACATAGTCTTAATTCCAGCTCCTCAACACAACGGTAATTTGTTGAAATATTTAGCAAATACATTAGAAAAGCAAAGCAAGGTTCCTTAACATCATTTGCTTTAATGCTACTCAATGTAGTAGCCATATTTAATAAACTGGGAGAGAATGTAAATTGTCCATCATTAGTTTTAATCTCCCAATATCTCTACTAGAGAATATGAATATGACAACAAAGTATAGAAAACACTTCAGCATTAATGATTACAAAAATAAAGTACAAGTCAACAGAAGAAATGGGGTATCTATAATTCGAAAGAAGACAACATAGTGTTGCAAATGTTTATTTTATGGACATTTTAAATCACACAAAAACTCTAAACGGTTTGACAACAGCATGCATTACATGATGATAATGTATATTAACATTGATGGATGTCCTATAACAATGTACTTTTAAATCATTTGCACTTTTAATGACTTGTAGACTAGTTTTTAGGCAAAAGAAAATAAATATATATAACCGAAATAAAACTTTAGGTAATCATGTCAACTGTTTTATCCAGAGCTGCCTGTTCCAACGATTGCGTTTGTCTTTGAACCTCAATCAGTGGACGATCGACATCAAAGAAAAATTCTTCCCTTCTGCTGTTTGCGAAGCCCTAGCAATGTCACGGGCGACCCGACCCGACAGTCAATGTACACAGTGCTAACAGGATCATTTTACACAGAATGTGAGGAAACTCGAAACTTCCACAAGACAAGTCGCTGCAACGTACACGTCAATTAAATAGAAAAGCAATCGATAGTTAATTATCGGCTATACTGAGGGAGAACAAGAAGACTTTGTCACCAACCTGTCATGCTAGTTATCGACGTATTTCCTCAACACATTTTTTGCTCTCGAAGTTTGTCAAAGGCAAACATGTTATAGACAGCAGCATGGGTAACGTATTTGTATAAAGTATACGTAAAGTGCCATAACATTCTTTTGAAATAACTACATCATCCTTTTAATATCATTGTTTGATTTATTATTTTGTGTGTTGTGTCACGTCAACTGGGGTAGTCGTTAGTCCCGAAAGTGGCTTGCATATTTCTAACATGGAAAGTAGTGGTATTCGTCTCTTGATGAATGGTCCGACGCCGACATACTTCACTAGTTCGTCAACATAATTCATATAGAACTTAAAATTATATTTTATTACATTAAAAATACAAATAACAGTTCAAAACTGGATTAACAATTACATGATCTGTCATCTATGCTAATATCTAACGACATAAGTGCGTTGACTTGCATAGTGAAATTATGATAAATGCCCGCGAAACGCGTGGTTCTTCAGCTAGTAGTAGATATTATCAAGAACTTCTTACTAGAACAAACAATTTATTTCGGACACTTTGCTGTCCGCGGTGAGCCGCGTCTCAGTCGGTTGAGCAGACGTTTCGGCCATTTTGTTGTGACCTCCTTCAGAGCTATACTGCTAAAGCAGAATGATTCAGCAGTTCGGCGCGGCTCACACCGGACAGCCACGGACTCAACGACTCCGGCCGCCGAAGCCTACGAACCGGAACAATTTATTTTGTAATACTTTCACGGTGGCCTGCGAATTTCAGTCTTGTCAAACAATTTCTAGTACTAGTGGCCCGTGGTAGCAAATATTCTGCCGAACAAAACCACACAAAATGATTTTCCAAAAATTAGTAAGCACAGTGGCTCAAGATCCATAAATATAATTTTCTCCTGCACACTGCAATAAATCAATTATTTTCTCTGAAACAGTCCCGAGTTCAGGTGTTACCAACAAAATCGTAAACCGTCTCACATGGTAAGAGAAGAAGTTAATTATTTTACACGAAATACATTCGCCGTGAACGCTTGAGCGCCTTGCGGTCACCACTTGTTTATTCACTCGCGCCATCTTGACCCTCTGCTGCCGCCTCGTTGCCCCGGGGCGCACGAGGGAAATCGCAGGTTGCTGACTCACACACATGGCCAGAACCAGCATTTTTCGTGTTTTCTTTTCAGTTTCTGCGCGCATTGGAAATTAGTAATCTGAATATTCATAAAATATCGGTTCCCATTTCTTAAGTAACATTTTATTTCAAAAATAGCTGTTTTCTACTGTCCTATTTCTTTCGGTGAATGGCACCTTTTCTAAGATTTTTGAAGTCAACATAAGGACATAGTTAATTAAACCCAAACTCACGGCTGCAAACGTTCTACGTACGGCACAATTAGCTTGCGCGTTAATTTTCTCCGCTCTGTGTTTTTAAAATTAGCTCGAGTACGGAGGCCACTAATCACATCCACAGGCCGCAGTGCACTCTGTGTTACCGCATAGCTGCCTTTGCGGTCACTGCTTGCGCTTCCTGTTGTGGCTGCAAATCGTCATTTCCTAAGTTCAGTATGAGCGCGAGTGCAACCACTTCACTCCAGTATTCACACTCACGACCAACTCGACTTAAACTGTGAGCTCCGTATGGTAATGGAAACCTCCTTGGCATTGGAGTTTATTTTCAATTGTACAATATTTGTAATGGATTATGGTTCTAACAAAGCAGACATTCATAATTGTTGTTAGAATATCTCATTCATTTAAAATATTGTTCGACCGAAGTTCACAACTCTCACTCACCGAAAGATATATAGTCATGTGTGTGTTTTTGCTGCCAAATATCTCTGTGTACGAAGCCTAATCTACGAAGCGGGTAACTACTTTCTTGGGAATTTTTGTCATTGAACATTATTTATATACAACATAATTTACTAGAAAATAAATAAAAAACTAGCTGAACTCCAAAATTGTACAGCGAAAAAAGCAGAGCTGTAAAAAATTACAACAGAAAAATGTTATATGCTATAAGAAAAATCAAAAAACTCAAAAATATTGTTTTAAGTCTCTCAATACAGATGAGAAAGTCCAAATACAGGCTAGGGTCTAAAAACGGGCTAGAATCTATTGTGAAGCCGGAGGGTGACGAGCTGTATCGGGAATGGCGTGAAACAAGTCCACTCGGTCCCGTTGTAGAATGTTGGTAGTAGTTGGTGCCCATCGGTCAACGCGTTCAGAAGCTGTGCGTGAAAAATAATCGATTGCCACGTTTTCCCAACATCAAACCTTCAACAGGTGTGTACACTATTTTTTTCACCTTTTTCCAGTTGTCTAGAAATGTTATTTGGCAGCAGGCAGCTGTGTTAACTGTTGAGTTGGTGAACGGTTTCAATGCTTCATTCAACATCCTACTTCATAACAGTACTGCCCGGCATGATGGTTTTGTAAAAGTGAGTTTGACCTAAATGTGGGCTAGTGAGTGAGGTCTAAAAATGGGAACTCTCCGGAGTAGCCCCTATTTGGACCAGACCAAAACCAGTTTCTAATAACCTAAAAATGATGTAATTACATACAATGAACATACTATTTATGTAACTAATTATAATTTTTCCTTTTAAAGTCAGCTAAAGCTTCGCTGGTCATCGGAACACCTTACCGTGAGGAGCTACAACGGTCGCAGCAACAACCGTGAAGTCCGCTCCAAACTGACAAAAAGACATCTCCCATTTACCGTTGATGAGGCGAAAGAATGAAAAAAGAGCAAAAAACTCATAAATAAAAGAGCAAGGAGGAAAAAACGTCCTCCGGCACCGAGTTCCTCAAACTTAGATCAGAGACAGCCACGTCTGGTTCACTCCGAATCGGAATTTTAGTGATCGCAACCCACAAAAACCTCCCACCAAGAGATGCTTCCTGTTTGTTTCGCCAACGCATGGTTTCGAAGAAAGAAATGGTAAAGATTCACTACATCCTGCTACAAGTCATGGGTGATAACACACATAATTTTGCTGGTTGGGAGGGAGAGATGTGCATACATGTGATTTTTGTAAGTGAATTAACGATTTTGAGCCTATATGACCTTACTATTTGAGCTTACTATTTGTAAGTGAATTTTACTGCCATTATTTTTCTTCAGGACAGTTTTCTAAAAAAATTAAGGTTACCCTGTATTTGGAGCCCACATTCAAAATGCGACGTTTTGCAAACTTTTTTTAATAAAGCATTTTTTATGAAACTGTGATTTTTTAATTCTGAAACTTTCCAGAATTGAAGGATATGACGCAAAGGTACGGCTGAAAGTTTAAATTCCACCATATGTCCGAAAATGTGCTAACTACATTCAAAAATCAAAAGCTAGCCCAAATGTGTACCTTTTCCTCCATTCTCCAAGACTAATGAAATGATAGGATTACAAATTCTGGATCAATATACTATTCACAATAGAGTTTGACAGCGTTTTTTAAATATAATTGAAAATGTAATGTTTTAGCTTACAAAAATATATACATGAATGCTGTAATTATAATTGGTTATTTCCGTACGCGTGACATGGCGATTATATTGTTCTATATTCTGTGCTATGTATATTTTAAAGTAGACACCAACCACCCCTCGATTTATAGGGCTCAACTATCTCTCCTCCTAAAGTGGCAGTTTTTCTCTTCTATCTCTAACTCCGCCTAAAGCGTTAAGGTTTCTCATTTTTTGTACGATGATAAATTCTTGCGCAATATTTAAATTTCTACTTTTTAGTTTAGCGATAATTTTAAAAACACGTTTATGGGCACAAACACGTTTGTGGTACCTAATTCGCAAAAAGATTCCTTATCAGCACCTTCTTTGCTCACCCTTGCCTTCTGAACATGCCATCGCCTTGTGGAGCATGCAGTGAAGGAGATCGAATAGTCCTTGCGCTGTTTGGTCTGACGGCTCTAATATTCATTCCAGATTTTTGAGATGTGACTAACATCGTCGATCTCCACACTCCTCAACTCTAGCTTTTCTGTAATCGTAGCTGACGGGTTGTCGTCGTCTATGCTTGAACTCGCTGCCACTTAGGTTGCAATGCGTAGTAAATCACCACGTCCATACTACACGCAAAGATGTTTTCTCGATCCTGATTGGCAGTTAATGGAAGGCAATTGCCATGTAATTATGACTGACGAAAATAATGTTGCCATTTGGATATATGTATGTATGTATGTATTTATGTATGTATTTGGTGCGACAACCCGAGAACGGCCTCAGACCTACGATGTCCCTACCTCGCGGCCATGAGTTAAGTAGATGCGTATGGTTGGCACGTATACATCCCCACGCCACAGTAACACACATTGAGACATTGCAAGGAATATGCACACTATAGTCCTGCCTAGATCGCGAATCGAACTCTGGGCCGCGTAGTGGAAAGCAAAAACGCTGGCCAAATGCTAGTCATGAGCCATTTGAACATACACATACAAGAAGTAAATTAGCTATTAGCTCAAACATTCTTCAACTTCACGAGCCATTACCGGTTTACTGTAAAAACTATGACGCCCCAACCTTCCTTTGTGAAGTCGTGTTTCGAGTGCCTCGCTTTGAGTACAGAAGTTAAATACGGCTTCTCACATACCACGCAACTGCCCCTGTTCCGGATGATATGTGCACGGTGTGTGCGGAGAGGGTGTGGCCACGGAGACAGAAAGATGTAGGGCAGATAGGTGACGCGAGGTCTGCGCGCGGGAGCAGTTTCATTAAAGGGTGACGTTTGTGCTGGAATATGGAAACGCGACCCCGCACGGGAGAAAATGGACGAGTGTGAAATGAGTTATAGCAGCCAAGGAGCGAGACAGTTCGGATTCACTAGGAAAATAGTTGAAATGGATGCTGAGAAGTAATTTTGGGGAGATAAAGTGGACGTAGAGTAAGATGATAATATAAGAGGATGAACAGTAGAAATATGTGTAGTATAAAAAATTCAAAATGGAAATATCAAAGAGAAAATCCCCGTTTATGAAGGCCATACTTATGTTCAGCCACAAGGCACAATGCCTGTATTGCGGTCGTGAGACGTAAGGGAATATGGATTATACTGCTTCTAGGTTTTATAGAAAGATGCATTAAACCTCTATTGTTGAGAAAGTTATCAGTATAATATAAATAAATATACTGGGTTTCTTAATAGCAGGGTTTAAAAAAAAGTTTCTGACCCCACATATTTTACATCCTTGACAATAATACAAATAATAAATTTATTTGTTGCAAATAAATAGAGAGTAAAAAGAGAGAAAATTAGTTTTGTCCGTATGAAAATTTCATTGAAAATATTAATATACAATTTGAGGCATTAAAACATAAATTTGAATTGTAGTGTGTAAATGAAATAGAATTTCAAAAAATCACAAGATGACGTTTTTCTTCCATTATAAAAATTTCAATACTATAATCATTAATATGTAAAACCATTTCAATACAATTTTTCCGCTATTTTTATTTTTTTATAGGCACTGTGATTGTTCGTCGTTTTACTCCTTGGTAATTACTCCTTTTTTCTAACCAATTGACACATTACATACACACATTTCTTGTTTTGACGGAAATAAATAGCTTAAATAGCCTACTCCTGTATCTTTGATAAGGAATAGAAGAGGACAATACAAGGATGGTTAAGGCAGGAATGGGCATGGTAGGTGTGGGCATGGCAGGGATGGCCAAGGAAGTGAAACGTAAAGCGGAGATGGGTAAGGCAGGGATGGATAAGACAAGGAGGGGCAAGGCAAAGATGCGTAAGGAAGAGATGGACATGGCATATCATGGCATGGTAGCGTAGGTCATGGCAGGGGAAGGATGGGAAATGACGAGGCAAGAGCGGGCCGGAGCTGAGCTGAATTGAGAGATGCCAGGAGGGATGAAGTTGACTAGAGAGGACGAAACAGGCAGAGAGAGCGGATAGGAGTGGTTCACGACGGGGTAATGAGGGGGGGGGTGTAAGGTCAGCTCTGAGTGGGAGATGAGAACCGGAGTGGCGTCTTTTCGAGGCTGCTGGGCGGACAAAACTGCTAGTTGAAGAGGGGGAGCGGCAGTTTGGGGGCGCGGGGCAGCGATGAACGAAACGCGGGTGTGCAGTGCGCACGCAGCGCCTGTCGCGGAGACCTGGAGAACCACTGACGGAGGTTAGGTCGAGTTCCGCGCTGCCGCCACCGGGCAACGAACAAGCCGAGTGAGACAGGCGTCCAAGTAAATCTTCATTGATATGAAAGAAAAACCTACACGAGCATAAAAGCAGCTTCCAAGAAAGTCTCATCCATTACATTGCGTGAAGCGCCTAATTGGCAACCTATCATGCGCTGGAGGAGGTGGCAAGAATGAAATTCGTCTGTTAAGGCTAGAATGACCAAGTATATTTTATGTACAACACAAATAAAGGATTAAAAACACACGGATCTCAATACTAAGATAATTAAATATAATACATCAAATCGCCCAACCCCATTTACAAGTAACGATCAATCGAGCAAATGTCTTAAAGAGACATAATCTTAATTATAAAGTTATATTTCAAAACTTTAAATTAGGTACAACTCTCTTCTCATTGCAAATCATCTAAAACATTTGCTGTACGTAATGTATTATACTATAAATATACAATACGTATCCATAAGATACGTAAACATATAGAAGATTAAAAACGGGGGCAAATACAACAACCTAAAACATATATATATATATATATATATATATATATATATATATATATATATATATATATATATATATATTATCTGCAATAACTTACGGACCATTTGTATGGAAACATCCTTCTCAAAAGAATCATCTTTTTTATCTTCACAGAATTCTTAAAAATGAAGACATTAGAATTGCAACTAGACCTATATGTAATGTCCTTCTACGCGATATACGATAACATTTTTCTTAAATTTTGCAGTCTAATGTATGCAAAATGTTTTTTATTATAAGCCGGTCCCAGAATATGTCTAATTTTGTATTTGAGAAACGATAAGTATTCAAAGATAAAGAAGAACAAATAATGCAAATAAAGAATTTTCAGTCGAATACGTTAAAACATTTTTAGAGAGAATAATGAAATTATAGTCAAGGAATTATTTCATAATAATCAAATTAACAAATTTGACATCATTTGGTTACAACGTAAACTGCACAATAAGATATTCTCATTGCATCTGTCTCAAATAATGTATTTTTTTCAAAATTCACACATGACATTCATTATTGGTTGTGAATAAAACCAATTGTTTTAAATACATTTTTCTCCGTGAGAAAAAATAAAACTGACGAAATGGCGGTAGACCAACGCCGCGTGAATAGTTTTTTATAGAATATACGCCGCGTTTTGCTGGCAAAGTTGACCGGGAACCCGATAAATTACCTTTCGACCAACGTTAGTTCGTTTTTCATTTACCCTCGTTATTAGTTTGGGAAATCCAATATTTTTTTCGTTTCAAGAATAAATCATTGGGTAGTGTTGCGCTTTTGCTACGCTCAACCGATACCCTAGTTGAATCGGAATACGAGGTTCTCGGAGGACGAGGAAAAACAATGAAACTGCGGCTGTTCGTGCAAGCGGTAACTCACTGCAACCCATCCTTCGGTTGGCGTGCAGTCGTTAATTTTTTCGCCGAGTCAGTTCGAATCTGAATTCCGCTCTGTTTAGAACGAAAACCTATTGGAGGTGATTCTGAAACATAGGTCGAGCCAAGAGTCAACAATTCATTCAAATATCAAACATTATTACTTTGCATCAGAATAATTAAATGGATATTAATACAATCAGACGAAAACACTATATAGGTACATACATCCAGGAATATATCTTCCGACCAATTTTTTACTTGGCCAGACATTCCATCTAAGAATATTCACGAGACAAACCGATAAAAAAATATTACTTAACGAATGGGGTAAATAAATGTATTTTAATATTTTCTTCCTACACTGTTTACGAGTTAATAATACTGGGTATTAATCGTTAAAACAGTTAATTTATTAGATACTTTGTTATTTATTATCTAAGGAGAATTAATTCTTATATTAATGCTTGATAATGTTACGTAAAAACATCTTTCAGACTTAATATTTTATTCTGAATTCATTAACGACGCAATATTGATTCGTTTTTATTTATTTACGTATTTTATTCAAGTATTTATTTATTTACCGAGGCGCTTAGTGAAAATAAACCCATTTCTAATACCCAAATATTTCGAATGCTGTAAGAGACCCCCATCCTTCTTCGTAACGCTTGCACGCCCGTGTTAAATTCGTTTACCCTAAAGTCCGCAATCGCTCATAAATTCTGTCGAATTGTTGAATCGCTTATCAAGGTCACAAATATTCCAAATCCTCAACACATGTCACAGGTCAAATGTTCGTAGCTCCCGCGCAAATAATCTTTATTAGGAAATCACACAATACACAAAACAATGGAAATCGTTGCTCTTAAGTTTCAACTGCGGGCGTCGGTCACCAAGGCACTCGCGCAGTCTCCGCGCGACGGGCACTTCGCCCACGCAGGCGGCTCTGTATTTCCTTCGCAGGGCTATCCGCACCTCCGTCGTCACCCGACTCACTCCCGCTTCAGGAGTTTATTCACGACGCTCTCGTCCCCCGTTACGCACCAACCGCCTATGTCCACCAAACGTAATCAATCCACTGTCCTTGTTTCCATACCATCATGATACAATGACGGTCCTTTGACAGCACTTCAACCGCCATCGTCAACATCATTTCAGTGCAACTTTTCCATTACTCCAGTCACAAGCGTCTCCACTGCCATTACGAGCAAGAAGAAGCCCATTCAGCAAACTGCAAAATCGATAAGTTTCCAGTTCGCTCCATTACCTTGGCTTCCACTTCACCACCATTAGCAACCCGATGGTGACGGATGCCTACACATCTGCAGACGTCCTCGATATTACAACAGTGCCTACCATTACCATCAAACCAATCGCCATCGACTTCTCCACAATCACCCGAAAGATCAACACCATCGTGTAATCTTCAGTGAGTTACCCTGAGCCAACACCGAGTTCCCTCCATCATCAACAGCGCCAGCACGGCGAATGGCAGAGACCAGAACTTCCAAAGCTGCCGCAAACATAATTCTAATTCAACCCACCCTGGCGACAGACAAACACCAATCGACAAACTCTTGCAAATCTGCCCGCGCGGTCCCTTTTGCTTAAACTTAACGTGGTGATCGTCCGGAGATGGCGCCGGCGTCTATGGTGCCGCTGCGGCGGAGCGCGTACGCGCTGCCGGTGACGCCACAGATGCTGCTGATGGCAGCGCAGCGCCTGCACGACGGCGCAGGCGCCACCGCCGATCTCTACGTGCGCTACGTCGCCAACAACTTCCCCCTGGTACGCCCC
>BOPP01000036.1:1837413-1884394 GCA_017312745.1 Gryllus bimaculatus
AAGCCACACACAAAGAAGAGATGAGAGGAACAGTCTGTCAAACAAACAGTACTGTCAAACAATACAGTCTGGTAAACAAACAGCTGTTCAAGGCAAACAGGTCTTCAAACAAGACAGTCTGGTCAAACAAACAGTCTGTCAACCCAACAGGTCCTGTCAAAACAAACAGTCTGTCAACAAACAGTCTGTCAAACAAAAACCAGTTCTGTCAAAAACAGTCTGTTCAAACATAACAGTCTGTCAAAACAAACAGTCGTCAAACAAACAGTCTGGGTCAAACAAACAGGTCTGTAAACAAACCAGTCCTGTCAAACAAACAGGTCGCTGTCGAAAAGCAAACCAGTCTGTCAAACAAACCAGTCTGTCAAACGACAAACAGGTCTGTCAAACAAACGTCTGGTCAAGACGAAACAGAATGCGTCAAGAGCAAACAGTGCTGTCAAACGAATACAGTCTGTCAAATCAAACAAGGTCCGTCAAACAAACAGTCTGTCAAACCAATCAGTTCTGTCAAACAAACAGGTCTGTCAAACGAAATCAGTCTGTCAACAAGACAGTCTGTCAAACAAACAGTCTGTCATAACGAATCAGTCTGTCAAAGACAAACAGTCTGTCTAAACCAAACAGTCTGTCAACAAACAGTCTGTCAAAACAAACGTCTGTCAAACATAGCAGTCGTCAATAACTATTACAGTCCTGTCCAAACATACAGTCTGGTCAACATAACAGTCTGTCAAACTACAGTCTGTCAAACATACAGTCTGTCAAACATTACAGGTCTGTTCAACATACAGTCTGTCAAAACATACAGTCTGTCAAACATACGAGTCTGTCAAACATACAGTCGTGTCAACATACAGTCTGTCCCAAACTATACAGTTTCTGTCAAACATACAGTCTGTCAACACAGTACAGTCTGTGTCAAACATACAGTCTGTCAAACATACAGGCTGTCAAGGACACTGACAAGTCTGTCAAACATACAGAGGTGCGTCCAAGACATACGAGTCTTCAAACAATACAACGCGAGCAAAACCAAGTGCTGTCAAAGCAACCAGTCTGTCGAAACAAAACAGTCTGTCGGAAACAAACAGTCTGTCAAAACAAACAGTCTGTCAAAACCAAACAGTCTAGTCAAACAAACTAGTCTGGTTCAAACAAACAGTCTGTCAACATAACATTCTGTAAAACAAACAGTCTGTTCAAAGCAAACAGTCACTGTTCAAACCAAACAAGTTGTCAAACAAACAGATCTTGTAAACAAACAGTCTGTCAAACAAACAGTCTTGTCAAACAAATCAGTCTGTCAAACAAACGAGTCCTGTCAACACAATACAGATGCTGTCAAACAAACAGTCTGTCAAAACAAACAGTCTGTCAAACAAACAGTCTGTCTAAACAAACAGTCTGTAAACAACAGTCGTCAAACAAACAGTCTGTCAAACAAACATCTGGTCAACCAAACAGTCCGTCAAACAAACAGTCTGTCAACACAAACAGCTGTCAAGCAAACAGTCTGCTCAAACAAACAGTCTGTCAACAAACAGTCTGTCAAACAACAGGTCCTTCAAACCAAAACTGTCTGTCAAAACAAACCAGTTGTCAACGAACACAGTCTTGTCAAACAAACAGTCTGTCAAGACAAACAGTCTTGTCAACACAAACAGTCTGTCAAACAAAAACAGTCTGTCAAACAACACAGTCTGTCAACAAACAGGTCTGTCAAACAACAGTCCTGTCAAACAAACAGCCTGTCCCAGAACAAACAGCCCTGTCACACAAACAGCCTGGTCTCAAAACAAAACAGCTGTCAAAACAAACACCTGGTCAAACAAACAGCCTGTCAAACTCAAACAGTCTGTCAAAGAAAAACAGTCTGTCAATCAACAGTCCTGTCAATCAAAACAGTCTGTCAAGCAACAGTCTGTCAATGCAAAACAGTCTGTCAATACAAACAGTCTGTCATAACAAACAGTCTGTCAAACAAAGCAGTCCTGTCTAAACAAACAGTCTGTTCAAACAAACAGTATCTTTTTTTGGGGGGGTTTTTTTTTTTTCAAAAGAACAAAAAACAACCAGTCTGTCAAACAAACAGTCTGTCAAACAAACAGTCCTGTCCAAAAACAACAGTCCTGTCAATACAAACAGTCCTGTCAACAAACAGTCTGTCAAGACAAAGCAGCGCTGTCAAACAAACGTCTGTCAAACAAACAGTCCTGTCAAACAACAGTCCTGTCAAACAACACAGTCTGTCCCAACAAACAGTCTGCAAACAAAACAGTCTATGTCAATACAAACAGTCTGTCAAACAATACAGTTCTGCTCAAACAAAGTCTGGTCAACACAACCAGTCTGTCAAACAACAGTCTTGTCAAACAAACCAGTCTGTCAAACAACCAGTCTGTCAACAACAGCTGTCAAATCAAACAGTCTGTCAAACAAACAGTTCTGCAAAGCAAACATGTCCTGTCAAACAAACAAGCTCTGTCAAATCCAAACAGTTTGTAAACAACAGTCGTCAAACAACAGTCTGTCAAAACAAACAGTCTGTCAAACACAAAACAGTCTGTCAAACAAACCAGTCCTGTACAACAGTCTGTCAAACAAACAGTCTGTCAACACAAACAGCCTGTCAAACAAACAGCTGTCAAACAAACAGTCTGTCCAAACAAACACGTCTGTCAATCAAAACAGTCACTGTCAAACAACAATCACTCCTGTCAAAACAAACAGTCCTGTTCAAACAGAACAGTCTGTCAAACCAAACAGTCTGTCAAACAAACAGTTCTGTCTAACAAACAGTCGCTGTCAAACAAACAGTCTGTCAAAAACAAACAGTCTGTCAAAATCAAACATCTGCTCAAACAAACAGTCTGTCCAAACAAACATCTGTCAAACAACAGTCTGTCAAGACAAACAGTCTGTCAAACAACAGTCTGTCAAACTATCAGTCTGTCAAGCATACAGTCTGTCGAAACAGTACACGTCTGTCAAACATACAGCTCTGTCAAACAAACAGTCTGTCAACAAGCAGTCCCTGTCAAACAAACAGTCTGTCAAACACAGCAGTCTGTCAAAGCAAACAGTTCTGTCAAACAAACAGTCTGTCAAATCAAACAGGGTCTGTCAAACAAACATCTGTCCAATACAAAACAGTCCCTGTCAAACGCAAACAGTCGCGTGTCAAACAAACATCTGTCAAGACAAACAGTTCTGTCAAACAACAGTCTGTCAAACAAACATCTGTCAAACAAACAGTCTGTCAAAACAAACAGTCTGTCAAACAAAACAGTCTGTCAAACAAACAGTCTGTAAAACAAACAGTCTGTCAAACCAAACAGTGCTGTCAATACCAAACAGTCGTCAAACAAACAGTCCCTTAAACAAACAGTCTGTCAAACAGAATCAGTCTGCTCCAAAAAACAGTCTGTCAAACAACCAGTCTGTCACAACAAACAGTCCTGTCAAACAAAACAGTCTTGTAAAACAAACAGTCTGTCAAACAAATCAGTCTGTCAAACAAACAGTCTGTCAAACAAACAGTTCTGTCAAACAAACAGTCTGTAAACAAACAGTCTGTCAAACAGAACAGTCCTGCTCAAACAAACAGTCTGTCAAACAAACATTTCCCTGTCAAAGCAAACAGTCTGTCAAACAAACAGTACTTGTCAAGAAAAAACAGCCTGTCAAAACAACAGTCTGTTCAACAAACAGTCTGCAAACAAACAGTCTGCGTCAAAACAACAGTCTGCTCAAACCAAACAGTCTGGTCACAACAAACAGTCTGTCAAACAAACAGTCTGTCAAACAAACAGTCTGGTCAAACAAAAGTCTGTAAACAAACAGTCTGTCAAAACAAACAGCTCTGTCAAACCAACAGTCTGTCAAACAAACAGGTCCTGTAACAAACAGCCTGTCAAACAAACCACCGTCAAACAAACAGGCGGTCAAACAACAGCCCTGTCAAAACAAACAAGCCCCTTGTCAAACAAACAGCTGTCAAACAAACAGTCCTGTCAAACAAACAGCCTGTCCAAACAAAGCAGTGCTTGTCAAACAAACAGTCTGTCAAAAACCAGTCTGTCCAAACAACAGTCCTGTCAACACAAACAGTCCTGTCAAACAAACAGTCTGTCAAGACAACACTCTGTCAAACCAACACTCTGTCAAACAAACATACTCTGTCAAACAAACACTGGCCACCCTGTCAAACAAACACTGCTGTCAAACAAACAACTCGTCAACAAATCACTCTGTCAACAAAACACTCTGTCAAACAAACATTCTGGTCAAACATAACATCTGTGTCAAACAATACATTTCTGTCAATCATCTCTTCCAAACATCTCTTAAAACCATTCGATTGGTGATCATAGTGGGCGCGAGCCACTGCCATACGACTTCTCGGGGTGGGCTTTCCTCTGTTTTGAACGGGTGCAGTCTCCGCTTGTACACCAAAAACGGTTAAGTAAGGCACTTCCCGCACTGGGAAAATTTCACAAGGTCCTGGTTTCTTTTTCTGGTGCGCAGTACTGAATGTTAAATAAAATTATCTTCTTAACTGGCGGAAAATCGTGCCTTTAAAAGGTGTGCAAATACATCTCTGAGTAGAATAGCTCGTCATTTCTTTCAAAAGAAAACTCTATTGTTTAAATTTTAAAAATCTTCAGCCTGTGGAGGAGGTCGTGTTGTTGAAAAGACAGCTTCTATTTTCATTCCAAACGAAATTCGTTTGGAGAGTTTTAAATGCAAATGATTCTCCAGAACCTGAAGAAGGTACTGTGTTTAGTAGAAGACTTAAATTCTTTGTAAATCGAAAACACCGTAGTGCTGACTGAATGGCCAAAGGTGGGCTGGTGTTGTATAAACTGTCAGCGTTCGGTACCGAAGGGTTGCGCGGTTCAAGTTTTCACTTGAACAGTGGTGTTGCTGAACGCCATGTCTTCCAACACGGACATACACAACGGAGATCTTCCGCGTAGGCCTCGTCTGATGCCAGACAGAAGGAGCCCGAAGTGTGTTGGTGTCTCAGTGTACGTGTCGAATATCGCACTTCCACCTGGATGTAAAGCATACGGGATTCTCCGCTTGGATAAAAGTACCCGATAAAACCCTAAATGCTCTAAATATAGAACTTTTTTCAAGTTGGGAGGAATGCCCTGCTTGAATAGAAGCCTCAAATTTTCATTTCCAAACGAAAAACTCTTTATCATCCGAAGTTGTAAGTCGCACTTAAACGCCGCCGCCCTATCCTAAGAATAAGCAAACGCTGAAGTGATTAAATGCTTTCTCAAAATGAAGTGGTCACTTAAAATAAAACGCTCGTATTTCATAGACGTCCTTTACGACCCGCGGAATGTGTATTCCTTAGGCGCGAAGGGAACTATGGCAATATGTTAACATGCTGCTCGCTCTTTCGTGGTTCTTGGCAACCGAGGTTTACACACCTAACTCAATATTTGTTGCAAAGTTTGTCGGGTGCACACGCTGCGACCACTTGCTAGCTCACTGACTTCCTATCGCAATATGAACGTTGTTACGTAACAGTTATGTTTTTATCACATATTTTTAATTTGTTTAGAATTAAAAATACTTTCTACCTCTTATAATATCTTCACCAAAAAGAGATGTTTTGTCATCCGAACTCAACACATTTACAATAATTTACTACCATCACTTAATAATAAGGCAATGTTTTGTAACAACATAAGTCATTTATTCTCACATAATTTCCAGGAATATTCGGTCCTTGTACATTTCTATGGAATATTTATTGTTATTTTTGGAGATAATACAATACTTAACCAGTTCCGGAATTGATTTTCACAAAGTTAACTTATACTCAATGTATAATATTACGAATCATAGGTCTACTAAAACTGGTCGTCGATTTAATTAATAAATTTTCCGGAAAATGGAAAATGTCACCCATACTAATAAAATTCATTTGCAATACCTATTCAAATTGCTTGACTTTGTATTCAGTTGGTAATTCATAACTACTTACATTAATCATGTCTTACAAATGCAAAGTCAAGTGGAAAGTAAAATTTGTTAGTAAGCACCTAAAAAAGGAGTGAAAGTTGCAGAAAGATCTTAATGCAATTAGAACTTTTAGGTAATGGTGAACATAGGTACGGGCCTATACTCTTTCAGTCATTGGAATTTAGTCAATTTTGTGGCTCATGTGTAGTCACTATTGTTGTTTTATTTTAAACGGAAACCGCTTTCGGAACTGTTCGTCATGTATATTTCCAATGGATTGCTCCCTTCACTAATGAAACTTCTGTATACGCACGATCTAACTACAACACTGACAACGAGTGTAAAAATCAAAATATTATGTCGAACGTGCGGGTTGTTCGTGATTAGATCTATATGTCGTGAGCGATGATGAGATGACTTTTTGCTGCGACAACGTGCACCTGTCAACTTTAAGCAACCAGGTGACTTTGATCCGGTTGCTGGTTAATCTGATGCGTATTGGCCCGGTAATGTGCTAGCGATGTGACTCTTGCATCGTTTTTCAATTAAATGTTTCACTAATGAATCGGTTTCAACTGTACTATCAATTCTTTGCTGAAACAAATAAATATCAAGTAACGGGTAAACGGTTATATACTCTCTTTAGAAATAGAAGCATAACCTAAATTCGTTAGACTGATATCAAACCATAACAGGAACACTTGAAAAATCCCAATCAAGTGCATTTATGAACAAGATTCATTCAGACTTAAGGAACACATCATTTTAAAGTGCTGGACTAAGAATTTGGGGCTACTTAGTGAATTTTATATATAAACCAAATTATTTCAGCCTGAGAGAGGGTTTGTTTGGTTAATAGAACTCAATTAAATTCGCAAACTAAAAATGTGTTTAGATGTCACATACATAGTCACGACAAAAAAATGTGTTCCTACCTGGGATCAGTACATATTTTCTATACGATTCGGTCATTAATGTTGGCGTAATGTTTTTTAGGGTCTATGTAACGAATCTGTTAACTTCATCAACATCAGAATTCTCATATTACTTAAAAAACGCTGTACTGTTGGAAGGAAGGCTAGTACAGACCATCAATCTATAACGCAATTGACAATAAACGATGTGATGAGTGTTTCTCACCATCAGGAGTCAATGTCACATTCTCTATCATTATATTGATCTGAATTAGAAAATTTGATGTACATGAATTTAAATGGGATTCATATTCGATTTCTGCGACTGCCAACAAATATAGGTAACATGGTCTTGACCCCATCCGTCTAGAAATATCTTTTCATTCTATATTCTTTGGCTCTAGTCAAAAGCTTAGTCTTCAAAAATCTGAATGTGATGGATAAAATGGAAACGCGGATTTGAACTTAGAACCCCATAATCATATTACAAAACAATGGTCTGCACCAGACATGAACACAATTGTTTTTGTGTAGCTATGTATTTTCGAACAATGGGAGGGGATTAATAGAAAACATGAAGTTTCTCCCTGCACGTGAAAACCCTAGTTTTAAATGTAAACATTTCCAGTCTGAGGGGGCCAATTGAGTATAAGCAAAAATTATTTCCCATAACGAAAATTCCTTGGTAATTTTAAAGGTCAAAATTCTTTCTTCAACCTAGGAGGAGGGGGAGGAGGAAGGTGGTTTGTGGAAAGTTCAAATTCTCTTCAAACGACCAATCCCCGTGGTGTAGTACAACTTAAAATGGATCCTATAATTGCATTTTTTTTCAATTGTAAATAGCAGGTCTTCTTTTTCTGTGGTGAAGAATGTTTCAGATATCTTTTCTCATTCTCGAGATATCGTCCTCTAACGTCTAGCATGTAATGTAGTCTTATAACATAGCATGAATACTGTTATAAATTAGTTAAAACTAATGTGAAAATCAGGCAAAAAGTATAAGATTAAAAGAAGCAAAAGAAATAAGAAAACGAGGAAGAAGTTGAGATTGGAAGAAAAGTAAGAAAGAAACAGAAAACGAGGGGTCTAGTTTATGGCACCTGAAGCTTTTCTAATCGCGAACCACAGTGCTTCTCAACGTCAAATCTCATTCTCTTAAGTTGTATTTTTGGAAACATTTGCGTAATAACTCAGAAAGTATTTCCAGATACACAATCTGAATTTTGTTACTGATATCTATTAATATTACTACATTTAGCTAGAATCTTCTAAATCTGAATACATTTTTGTAAAACTATTATGGATCAATTTATTTGTAAAAGAAATGGCGAACATGAATGATAATTAAGAAAAAATATTTCTAGAAACATAATTAAAACTTTAAGATAATGAATAATAGATACAAGGTTTACCAACCAACTTAATGGAGAAAATGAAAAAAAATTTTTAAAAAAATGATAATTCTTCTTACGAAACCCTTGCCATTGTATAAAATGTAAGGGTTATGTTTGAATTTGTTTAATATTTTTGCCATGAGCACCATTATTACCTTTTAATGCTGCTTAGGAAATGATCTAATAATAACACAAAACACACAACAATTGTACTCCAAGAATAATTTTTGAGACCAAAAAATGTTGACATTTCATCACCAATTTAATGCCAGACACGGTGTACATCGACTTCAAAGTAAGATTCGTCTCCGAGCGGGGGGTGGTTCGGTGCGCGCAGGGCGGCGCCGGCGGGCGTGCGGCTGAAGGCGTACCCGTGGATGCGGCGCGTGCCTGCGCGCCGGCGCACAAACGGCCCTGCGGCGCCTCGAAGCAGGAGCTTGGCGCCCGAGGACGAGCAGGGCAGTACCCCAGGGTCGAGGTCGAGGACTAAGTCTGGTGATCAACACCAAAAGGTTCTACCTGAGCATTGTGGAGGCAAACTACGTCTATTTTGCTAGCACAGCAAACTGGGTGTTCCTCAGCGTCGAGGATGCAGACTAATTCTGGTGATCAACACCCAAAGGTCGTGCAACAGCATCGCGGGGGCAGACTACGTCTACTTCGAAACTATGTCTACGTCTACTAGCTAACACAGCACTAACTGCGTGCACCCCAGGGTTGAGCACGCGGACTACCCACTGATACAGTTTATTCTCAAGAAACACTAAAAGGCTGTGCACCAGCGTCGAAGACGCAGACTACGAATACTGATTCCACGCAGCACTAACTGGGTGTATCCCGGGGTCGAGGATGCAGATTATGTCTTGCGATCCAGCTCATTCGCTAGCAGTATCAAAGGTTGTACTCCAGGATCGAGGAAGCAGACTACGTATACTGGATGCCGATTACAATAGCAAAACGTCTACTACTCTAGAAAGTGTAGCACTAAAATAGCACGATACCCAGGTTAGCGAACGATGACTGTATCTACTGGTCCAGGGCTTTAGCAATCCCCACAACCTAGATGTATCGAAGTATAAGGGCGCATAATATGTACCTTCACACATCCTACAAACTCGCAACACTAAATGGGAAACCCAAGGGATGTGAACGCAGATTACGAGTAGTAAATCAACCAAGTCAGAAGCAATAGTGCTATTTTTTCCAGAAGCAATAGTGCTATTTTTCCACATCTCCTTCGTCTACTGATCAGACAACTCAAAAGAAACACTAATTGGATGTATCCCTGAATCCCCCAAACCGAATGCTTCTCGTGTAACAGCCCCACCAACTGGGCCCCACCAACTGGGCCCCACCAACTGGGCCCCACCAACTGGGCCTCATCAACTGAGAGGATTCCCATATATTGGACTATGCCAACAAACTGCAAATGTGTCAAACAATTCGGAATCAAACTCGCACTCAGAATCGCGGCCACCGACGTCAACTGAACCAGATAACACATTTTGAAGCGTGCCTCTGAATGTGAGGATCTTAAATTAGCGTATGCGACTTCTTGCGAGTCACAGCGTATATTTACTCACACATTGTTCACAACCAATTGCAAGCGTTTACATTCTATTTGCTTAAGCATAGCCAAAATATGACTTCCAATATTGCCAACTTGGCAGATGGTCTATGCAGTTTGGTATATGCAGTTTGTCTCCGTTAAATCCTCGATCATTTTGAATCGCGAATGCATGATAGCATTCTTGTTGTCCCAGATAAAGGTTTCCGATGAAGAATATGAGCAATCTTCATTTTCGGAGTCTACGGACCATACTTTAAAAAATATTATTTCAATGGACTGATCATTTCAATGGACTTGACAGGTTGTCTGTTCATTCAACCTAATATTAAATAATATATGAGAAATATTATTAAAATAATATTTTTTGTGAGCCAAATAAACCCATAAGGAATAAAATACTGCTATAGTAAAAGAAAAGTTGTATTTATGTAAATAAAAAGAAACATTTTCTTACATTTATCTCACATACATCTTACAACCTATGAACAGTCTGAATAAAATAACAAAACAATAGTGGTATCGCACATTATTATTCCATGATATCTACGATATGATTATTCTATAGAAAATTATAAAAATAAGAAAATCTGAAAATCTCTGAAAAGTTTAGTATATTACATTGAACTTCGTACAATTTCTCTTTTTTAAATTTAGAATAATATTTATTAAAAATGTATTTAAATAAAATATATACATTTCCCATAATTATAAATAAAATACATTACAAATACATTATCAAAAAAGCCGCGGAAAGAAGCCATATACTGTGACTTAGGAGTAACACCCTGACGCGGAAAAACTAGCCGTCCGAGAATGAATACCAAACTATGTCTACACTTAGGTGTGAACAGACGTGGACGTCACGTTCCAGACTTCGACATTCTCAGCCACTGAAATAAAACAGTGCCATAGAAAATCGTTCACAATTCTGTCTACAAGCCCAGCTCTTCTTGCTACTAAGTGCTTTTTGTTCGGTAAATAATTACTCTCTCAGTAATAGCCTGAACCTTTACGGAATTTTCCTAATTCGTTCTTGAAGAGAGTCCTATTATCTTTCTATACATCATGGGCAAACGTTACGTCTCTAATTCAGAAGCAGTAATATTCACATTACAGTGAACTATTTCACAGCAAATTACACACATTTACAATGAAAATATAATTAATCGAGACGAAATACACCTTCAATCGCGTACATAAAACTATGTGCTTTCACGCAGTGTAATTAAACAATAATACAAATGTGTGGTAACACTTATTACCAGACAACAAAAACCGTAACATAAACTATGTTTCCAGTCAAAAAAAGAGGACAATAACACAAACCTTTGTAGTGAGAGCCTCCTATTCAACCGCTTTACGCCACCCATCCCTACGTCAACAGCAGGACTACCACTGGCCGCTCACCGCAAGGCAAAGGTAATTAGAGGTACAATCACTACGTAAATAACATTTCCAACAGAAAATACGCGCGTTCCCCACAATGCCCGGTCTAAAATTTAAAATGCTTCGGGACAAAAAGTACTGCGCGGCGATAAAGCCCAAGCCGAACAAAAAGAGAATACCACAAAGCCGAAGCCGGGCGAATCGATAAAGTACTCTTCGCGCGTATTCTGTGGTTGCGGAGGGGAGGGGGAACTCACCCGCGAGGCAACAACGTTCAAGTACATCGAACTTTCCTTTCATCTGGCCGAGAGTCGAGCCAAGGCAAGGCAAGGCGAGGCGAGGCGAGGCGTGGCGAGGCAAGCCATGGCAACGCGCGCGCACAACCTCCCGCGCTACAGGGTCTTCCCGGCGGCGAACACGCAAACTCACTTCAGCGTGAAGGCGCACGCCGCACAGTAGGCTAGAACGGGGTCGTTCAGATGCAAGAATAAGGGTCAGGCTGCTCGCAGTGGCCCGCGGTGAACCGCAGCGGCCCGCGGTGAACCGCAGCGGCCCGCGGTGAACCGCAGCGGCCCGCGGGGAAGCGAAGTGGCCCGCAGTGGCTCGCATGTCATTGGCATTTAACAATCACGTCTGAGCGCCTCCTCTCTTCCCTCCCCCTTTCATCAGGTAGACTTAAATACGCAGCGGGCCACACTGGCGCCCATCAGATAAACGCAGGGCCAAAGCATGGTAAATAGCCATCCACTTGATCTGCCCTGAGCTACAAAAAACTGAAATGCGCACACAGGCGGAATTCGCGGGACTAGAAAATTCAACTTCTCGCGCTCTGCACATTTTACCGGTGCTATAAACCCTAGAACGACCGGCGTAGGTTTAAAAAGCTGGATTCTTTGTCGTTTTAATATTTTACATAATATTTCCAGAGTCGCAAATGGAATCAGGCGTATTTAAGATTGATATGTGGTTCTTTAAATGAACAGTTTTGAAAAATTAGAAATAGAAGTAGAGAAAGTTGCAGTATTTACACTACGATTTTATTTACCCCCTTTGAAAATATATCCAGATTTTTTAATACTTCGTTGAAGGTGCTTTTTTATATAAGTTACAAAATCAGAAAGTGATATAAAATTGCAAGTTGAATAAAAAAATTCATAAAATATCTTTACCACGGATTTAATTTTGCGTTCTTTGGGCTCTGTCATCTACTTCAGCCCACTGTACAGTGAGAGGAACGAGGTTGTTCGCAACTAGCGGCGTTGGCAGATTGAAGTCGCTTGGATTCAGAAAGCGCCTGTGCTGCACATGTTCCCGGTGCGAGGCCGACATCTGGCCCGGCGTGGGATTCGTGACCGCCAGGCGAGGAAAACTGGTTACACGCTGGACCATGCCATTCTTCCATTGAAATGGAATAATACGTGACGGATCATCAGCTAGACACGGTTATTCAATCGGGAGCTTTGTTACTAGTTCAATTTCAGGTTCCCGGTTGCAGAACAGCGTTACAGCAGGTCTGTCATAGATTATATTTAAATCGAAGAATCACAATTTGAAAAAAGGAAGAGGTATGTCGCAGCCCATGCGTTTCTATGAGTATATTTCATTGTTGAATGTTTAAACCGATACATACAACGAGATCCGCGTTTAGACGGGGAAGAAGAAAACTGACCTCTCAAAATTCTTCTTTTATTGAGAAATGAAATATGATTAGAAAAGAAAGTTTAAGTCTTGCTATTCAGAGTGTCGTAGACTTCTCTGACCCCGCAAAAAATCTAAAACTTTCTTGCCTATAGGCAAATCGAATTGTGGGGATGTTGGGAGATTCTTCATTTTCATTCCACTACTTCTGCGCATAAATTCTTAAGCGAGTTATTTTGTAGTCGACGACGCAAAGATTTCTTCAATAATTCGTGTCGAGGACGCAAAGAATATTACTTCATCATGGCATTATGATGTACGTTAAGATATACAAAAAATGTTTGTATTATTTATTAAATACTTCGAATTGTTTAATTTAGAATTTTCGAGGCAAAGTAACTGAAAGTAAAATTTACCAACACCAGTATCCTTAAATAGTAATGTATCAGACATCTGGCATATTCACCTTGTGTTTATCAAATGAAAGTCAAAGACATTTATTACAGTAAATGTGACTTTAATATAAATTATTGTAATATGAGAGCGTAGGCTTCCGCGGCGAGTCAGTATTTACTAGGTGTCGGGTGACGCCGCGTCCATGGCGAAGGTGCCGACGTTTCGGTCGCCTTCTGAGGCAGGTCGCAGAATGGCGACCGAATCGTCGCACCTTCGCCATGGACGCGGCGTCACCCGGAAGCCTGTAAATAAAATATTATTGTAATATGTTATTCATTGTAACAACGAGTTTTTTTAAATGTATCTCTACACCTTTTTGGAGACGCTTACCATTGTCACGCTTCAAGTCACAGAACTGCAACGCCTAAAAAAAATCATTTTTGGCTGAGTTTCGAGTTGAAGTGCGGTAGTATTTTCGGGGGCCCGGTCGAGGCGGACCGCCGAGAGCCCATTTGCGAGCGGCGAGTATCAGCCGCTGCGTCGGAAGAGCACTCCGCCGCTCGTTACTGCGCGCCGTAAGCACGGAACGAGCGCGCCAAGGCCGCGCGGGCTGCGCTATCGCACGCGTCGCAGATACGCCCTCTCCTCCCCCACCCCACCACTCCCCTACTCTTCATCCCCTCCCTTCTCCCTGAGCTGCGTGGGGCAGCCTCTTAGCTTTCCCGCATCTGCCTCGCAGCCTTCCCACCCGCGCCAGCAATGCTGTTGCCGATTCCTTCCAGTAGTAGGGAACGGTGTGTGGTTTATGGTATTGGTGCATAAACCAGCTAAAAACCAATAATACTGATCAGCTTCATTACAAAAATAATTACTATGTGTACTTTTGTTATACACGTTTAATTTAGTTCAGTAGTTTCACTAGATAAAAAACACGACGTGATAGATATACTGTGAAGAAATAAAACTAAAAATCAAAAACGATTAAAAGATAGACTCTGTTATTGAAAGAAAAATATGAGTGATTATTCCTTCCAAACTCGCGGCAGGTCGTAAGAGTAGCTTCAGTTAAAGATTAACCAGGTTTTTAAGCTTTCAAGAGCCCATAATCGCTTTGTAGATAATTAAATATTATATTGATGACGTGTCAGTAGTTAATTTTGTTTTCTCATGATTTCAATTTCATAAACTATATCGGTATATGGAGAATACCTATATACCTTCCACCTGATCAGAAGCACCGCACGTGCCATCCATTGATGCCGATGATCTCAGTCGGTTTTCGCTTCGTATCTATTCGATCTTTTTTAACGGTTGCATTGTTTCTTCATTACACTATATACTTTCTACTGAATTTAAAATTCCATATCTGCACTTATTTGATCATACACATTTCCACTTCCTTCCATTTTTCTGAATACAAATCTTTATTAATAGTTATAATACACCTCACCACTCAAGATAGCAGAGGAAAAGTGAAAACCCATTTTTTGTTATTTTTGATAAGCAATGTTTGTACAAAATCGGACTTCATCAGATGGTTGATTCATTTTCTACTGCTTTCAATATACATATTGTAAATTTATAAACACGTTTCTAAAATAGTTGGAACAGAATTTTTTTATGGGGGAAATTCTAAGATAGGTTTATTTTAAATGTGGAAAACGAGGGTTATCACTGAAACGTGAGCGTTGACCAACTCCTTTAGTTTATCTGAACAACTTCACAATGGATAAAGTAGTGAAATAGGAACAAATACAAAATCTAATGCCATATGGTGCAATGGACTAGGAATCGGTGAAACGTGATGGAGCGAAGGCAGCTGACAAGAATATCACAAGTAGATCAGTTACATATCGCATTTGACTTCCAATGGAATCAATTGATTACTAGAAAATCATTCAGAGGGAAGGACATGGCTTATCATCGATCTCTTTTTTCATTTAATATGTTTTTCCAACTCTCTCAAACACATACTTATTTTTATTGCTACACGTCACTCTCTCTAAGATTCAGTTTCAAAGTGGAATCTGAATAACATCCACTCTATTATTTTCCACTTTTATAACGACCTTATATGTTCATATAGTTCTGTACACACCACCTCGACAACGTTCTCCTTTATGCTTATTTCAGTCAAATTGCAAATTCCCTGAAAAACATCATCGACTAGTTAGTTTTATTTACTCTAAATTTTCTGGCGTTGTAACAGTCTTCATCTGATTACAGTTCCTACTGCTTGCCTGAAAACTCCATTATTTTTTCAGGTCTCTTTTTATTACATTTTCTATTAGTTCCTCTTTTATCTGCCCTTACGCCGACCCTTTATTGCCATTAATGTATTTTTCCCAACATTTATTATTGTTTCCCTAACTCTTAAAGTCATCCACACACACACGAGAAAGAAATCCACCACACACAGTTTCTTCGTATCTGTTTAAACCACCTAGTTCGAGCCCCAGCGCTCGTCAGCGAACCTTCTCGACCACGCGGTTACGTTCCCGCACTGCCTCCCGCCGTCGCGTCGCCGCTTCGCCTCTGGCGCGGCGAGTGCTCGCGCCGTTACTTCGCCTGGAGCCGCGCACTTTGCTGGAGTAAACGGATGCGCTCGTTTTTAATATTAAGTTTTTGGCTCCGCTCCACGCAAAGTATCCGAGAGCCTCTGGAGCGGCGGTTGGCAGCGATCCTCCTTCCGCCGTCGCGCCGTCAACGCAGCCGGCTGAGGTGGCTCAGGGCAACGGCCGATGTCACTGCGAAGCCTCTGACCGGAAGGTTTTAGCGTTCTAGTCTCGACGGTGGTCGGGTTTTCGCTCGATAGCTAGGTAGAGTTCAGTCGCTGTGTGGATGAGAATCGCCATCTTTAATCGCCACTTTTCCGAATTTTTTTTCTAATCAACACCAGGTGAGTACCGGAGCAGAACCCTAACAAACAAGCCACGGACCGCGCGTGATCTTCCTTCGTAGGGCTTGTTCTGGCTCGTCGGGAGTGGGACCAGATGAGGGAAACCCTTAAACCTGCCGTGTAGGTTGACGCCAGATCTAACGTGGGTAGAATACCACCTCTACGGTATATATCGTGCAGCACTCTAACGGCACTAATTACGGTCGCGGCCCGATTCAATACTCATTCTTAGGGATTGCATACTTTCGTCTTTCCTAATCTAAAGTACACAATTCCGGGAATTACACATTTAGCACATCTAAGTAAAATCGATTTTAAGTTTCCAGGAACTTATCTTCGGTGACTGAAGATATTCGATTGCCAGAAGTGTCTTAACATCAAGAACATGGAATAGAAAAAAATATTAGGGTTCCAGTAGGTTTAAATAACTTTTATTACAAAAACCGTATACATTATTCATTATCTGTAATTTATTCGATATTTATTTTCTAGTATTTTGTTGACTATATTCTTATTCTTAGTTGTATTGTGTTTAACTAGTTTCACTCTCCAAAATATATTCAAATTGTTTTTGATTACCGCAGATTAACATTTACAAGGATTATCTAAAACCAAAAAAAATTGTTAGAACAAAAACATTTTCTGTTTCCAGTATACTAAAAAAATATTTATAAGAGAATGCTTGTTTCTATTCAAATTTGCGTTAGGCTAACTTCGTCTTTATTTAGAGTATTATCATTTGCAGTTACACTATTTTTCCTTGCACCAATTTCTTTCAATTCCACTCTTTATATTTTCGACTGAAAACGCATCGTGTAGACGTAATGTGTTCAATGAATGAAAGGTATACATTCAGACGAGTCATTTAAATGTAAAGAGAATTAAGAGGAAAAATGTTGTTTCCAGCAACTTCAAAACTACTTGCATGACATAAACTAGATATAAGAATTCTTGGTTGTGAATTTTCGTTTGACTCCTTTCATCATTTTCTTATGTTACACACATTCCAAGCTGTATTGCTTACTCTTATCTGCCAGTAATATTTAAAGTCACTTATGTCAGCTCCTCAAGATAGTTTGTATCTCCCAAGAAAAGTTCACATATTTCTCAAAACTGTGTTATCTGAATTCATGAAGCACATGGTCCTTTTTGATCATCCTCTCCGATCCGCCTCATTTTTGTTAAAAAAATTTCACTTCACAAGCAACCCCAAAATGCTTTACGAATATTCTCTAGTTGAGCTGTTCGCTTGAATGACTTATTGCTGAATGTTTATATGCTTTTGGCATGCGCATTTCTTAGTGTTTTTCTTTCCTTGCTCGGATCTTTGCTTGTTCGGATGCACATAGAGAGATATCTGCGTAGAATAAGTTTCGAAATTTTATATTTACTACTATTCATACAATCTATTAATACTTTGTCGATTTTGAAAACGTGTGATTCATTAATTGCCATTACTAAAGAAAAAATATTCCCGCAATATTGTAAGTTCCAGTACACATTATCGTTTTAACTAAGTCTTATTTACTGACAAAAATAAGTAACAAAATCAAAATGAACTAAATCAAACAGATAACATGTTTTTTTATAATTATTACCTTTTATAATTACTTTAAGTGTTCTATAATTAGACGACTGATTGACCAGCCGTTTTTACGTCCTTCGAGAACCCACTGGTCCAGGCATCCACAAGTAGCCTCGAGGTAGCCTCGTCGGTCATCCTCGCCCATCCTCCCACCGCCTACTCCCCCATTATTCTTCAAAGCGGAACCCTCCCGTTCAAGCGATCCAAATCACCGGGTCGTTCCGCCTGATCAGAGCGCTCTTTAACCCCGTTCCGCTGGGCGCACCCCTCCCGTTTTTCACAAGCACCTCCTCCAGCCTCGGCCCCGCGCCCCGCCCCCGCGCCCCGCGACTCGCCCCCGCGCCTCGCCCGCGCGCCCCGCCCGTGCCATTATTCCCCCTCCCCTGCTCCGGGCGAGGGCCAGAGAGCAGCGTCGGGGCGAGCGTGGGAAGGCTGCGAGGGCTGCTCCAAGGCACTCCTCCAAGTTTCCGCCCCAAATGCGACGCGAGCAACGCCCGTGGCACCTAATTCAATTACAAGCGCAACAACACCCACCACGCCGCTACAAATCACGACGTTTCTGCCACAGGTTTTCGGATTTTGTTGACTCGCGGAGACTAGAGTATTTTGAGGGAAATGTGAAAGCAATTAATGAAACGTTTTATTTAGACTACCTGATAATTGATCCATGTAAATGAAGGGCGTTGAACACGATAATACACATCAGACACAGCATGCCTCACGCTTTCGCAAATTGTATGAATTGCTATTCGCAATATTAATTTCTCGATTTTGGTCAATGTTTTCTACATTATTACCATTCCAAGCACTTTAAAATTAGGAACAGACATATATAGTAAGAACAAAAGCAATACTATCTCCAAAATCGAAATATTATTTACAATAATAGTGAGATGATCGATGTGCCTGATGATAGTGAACTTGATACAGCCTCGAGTCATTACTGTCAAAATATTCATAAACAGATTTATACCAGCCGCTGATCGAATATTTATTAATAAACAACTTATTTCACGGTATTTTAGATTTTATTGGCTTAAAACAATCGCGTGCCGGTCACTATCAAGAGCTGAAAAAGTTTACACACAAAAATATATTTACAAAAAACAATTACGTTTGTGACCGTGACACGTTTAAGCGTTATAATAACTACGTATCGTAGTCACTAACGTAAAACAATTGTAAATAACTTTTGTATATATATATATATATATATATATATATATATATATATATATATATATAACCTTTCCATATGAAACGGTCTGGTATAGATGTGAGCCTAATTTTTCCCCTTTCCATATGCTCTTGATGGATTGAAAATGCCATTGTGGTATATGTCTTTGCTATGTATTCTATCATTACATACGATCTTTTCGTTATAGAAATCGTTTATAAAAGAAATGTTACCGCACAATGTTATGACACTAACAATTGCAGTTACATTTCAGTGAAATTTTCAAACGCATTCTAAAAACTTAATGCTTTTAATAATTTTCCACTATTTCCGAGATAATGTACTACCTCTTAAATTAGATACCGTTAATGTTTAGCTATACTTCCAACATATTTTTATTCATTTTATTTCGTATATACTTCATACAGGGACCCATACATTATATTCCTAACCCCGTTTAGCTGATGGATGTATAATCCATGACACAAATTCACACATTTTTATATTATTTTTCTGAAAACCTTTATAGTGCAGTTATATATTTTTCCCTTTATGTGTGGCGAAAGGAATACAAATGAGCAAATACATATACCACAATGGCATTTTCAATCCATCAAGAGCATATGGAGAGGGGAAAAATTAGGCTCACTTCTATACCAAATCGTTTCATATGGAAAGGTTGATCTCTCGCAGCACACAATGCATTTTAATACATCGTATTTCTTTTGAAAACGTTTCTCGCACAGTCGTTTTGCATTTACGCGTCACACAAGTAAATTGTGGTCCAGGGGGTCGTCAATCACGAGAATTGTACTCGTATATCTGTCCACCACTGTAGTCGTCGTTGAACCGTTCACAATATACGTCTCTGCTTGAAATTGGTAAGGTTTTGATATTGCAAAAATAACTATACGAGGACGTGATTGTATCATATTGTACATTCGAGGCTGAGAATGTTGGTTTTGTATTGAAAGTATTAGCAATAGACAGGTCTAATACAATGGTCTGTTTCGTTCTATTCAATTAATTAAAGTTTGGTTCTCAATTTCTATTGCTAATACTAGCTGGCAATAACGCTAAACCTTCGTGCAAAAAATAAGCACGGTCCTGGCTACTGTGATTACTGTTGAACCCATACGAATGCGAGAGCTGGTCAATTGATAAATAGCCACTTCCTATTCTGGATATGGAGACGAATATCAATAATATCAGTGATGGTGACAAAGTCAAGGCAGTAAATCAATGCTCTTCTTGAGTTTCACTTATTTGCTCTTCTTCACTTTAAAAGCTAGACTCTATAGGGAAAAATAAAAATGCTTTGTCCATATACAGACACACGACACACTTTACAATAATTCGTTAATCAAGGCGATAAGAGAAGAGTAACGCAGAAAAAGGTTGGTTAATAATATCACTGAGTCTACAAATAAGACTTATATTTAGATATATTAATAATTTTGCTATTAAATGTGGGAACGTAGTGGTAGTTAATGAATGTTAATCATATTCTTAACATTCATTAACTATTAACTTCACGTTCATAAAAGTTTCATTAATAATGGCTTAGAAAATTTCTCAGTTCCAGCATACAGTTCCAGCATGACTAATCAAGCAGCAGAAAACTATGCCGATTCTATATAACATAATACTTTTTTCTACTCCCATTGTGTAATTCTGTCGTTTGATTGCCTCAACCAGTTGCATAATGATATTCATTAGAACACAGATTTCATTACGATACAGGTACTTGACTAATCACAGAGAAGTTAATAAACCACGTATCGTCACTTAATCATTGAAAATCGTGCTTGTAAATGTTTCGTACGATTGTTTACATTAAAACTGCATTTAATATTATATTATGCTTGTCAGTTTTAATTTCTTTTAATCGTAGATTTTTTACGTGGAATACTACTTGAAATAAATTGTATGGTAATTTAAGTTACTGGATGGAACATTTGATTAATGTTAAGATCAGAACGCAAGTAATTTTGTGACATGTTGCTGCCGTGTGGTTGTTCTTAAAAACCTGGCCAATTCTTTAGTTTAAGATGTCTAGTGAATTATATGTGGAGTTAAAACCTTCATGAATAAGAGAAAAAGCGAAAATAAGATTATATAAATATTATCAATATCGTTCAATTTCTTTATTTTCATTATTCATAGAAGACAAACTGTTTTCAATGAGTTGTCTTTTGGTTAATGAAAATACACTGAAAGTGTATTACGATTAGTAGTGATATACGACTACATAAATACATCACTCCTATTTGGTTACGACACAATAAGTAAATTGCATAGATACTGCAAATCTTTAATCACCATGATATCGACGGAATTCTGTCAATGATCCTCGTTTTTTCACCAGCAGTGAAGGCATGTGAATTCTAATGAATTCAATAAAATCATTTGCTCGAGTGTTCTAAAAAATTCAACTCATTGCCATGCACGATAACGTTTTTATCCCTTTCCTTATCAAATGAGAATCTTCCCATAACCCTTGATTACCATGAGAGTGTCTCGCGTCAACGCGCAGGCGCAGCGCATGAGTCCTCCCGACAGCGTCCTCGCGTCACCCCACCCCCACCATGCCTCCACCTTACCCTCAACCTCCTTCCCCACTTCCACCTCCTCCCCAATTAACTGACCAGGGCAGCCGGCCGCTGGAATTCTCCTGCCAGCTGAATTCGCCCCCCCCCTCCAAGTCTTGTCAATGTCGAAAACCCGCTACCTTCGCAACTTGAACGCCGTGTTCACAGGAGCAAACAGTTGCTGGCCAGAGCCGCCTCAGCCGCTCTGATGGTCTGGAGCGCGACTCCCGTCCGCGGATTGAACGCGTCCCGCGCCTCAAAAGCAGCAGCTAATGGAGCCAGCGCCGCTGCATCCAGCCGCTTTGTTTCGGGGGGCGTGCTCTTCAAAGGTCCCTCCCCCCTCCCCTCGCGCCCTTCGCCCAGCAGCCTGCAGCCGTGCTGCCGCTCCTTGGAGTCCTTCCGTCCGCCCTCAAAGACGCACCCCCGACGCGCCGCTGCCGCTCCCGCCGACCTTTGGTGCAGCGATGATTGAAAGCGCGCCTCTCTATTTGGGGCGGCGTTCAGGCGCGGGCGAGGCACAGCTGGAGTACGTAAACCCTGCCCCTTACAACAATCCAAACAATAGGCACCATCTGACCGTGATCCCTCCCATGAGAATTTTCGTGTTAATTTCTTAAAAATTATGCTAAGCAAGTTCATAGTGAAAAAGGAATTTTAAACATAGTACGATTGTCAGGCTCTGGCATCCTCGGGAAAAGTTGCAAGGACAAGTATTGATGGAAAAAAAATGTTAAAAAGTATTGATACCCATTTTTCTTACGTATATTGAAAACGTTAATAACTGTCAATAGTGTTATTTTCTTCTGGTTCTAAAGCTCATATATACCTCTACGTACGTATACAAAGTTAGATAATTCGATATTACAAGCAAGTTTTATTTCAAAACGAACACATATTTTGACTGAAAACTGAGTTCCGTTTATGCAAGGCAAATCTCATTACGATTACCGAAACTAGATTTGAGGAAGCTATCTGTGACATTGTGTCACAACATAGTTTACAAGTACAGCTGTCATACTGGTGTTTGTCGAAAGCATGTAAACAAAACATGAAAATGTTTGTGTCAGGGTACAAAAACATAGCGAAACTATAATGTCAACATCAATATTGTGGTTTGGGTTCCATAACTAAATTTTTTGTATTCAGTCATATTTCGAATTATTTCATGTTATCACGAGACATTTTTACTTGCGATTCTAAAAAGCTTCTTTTTGGGAGAAAAATAAAATTACAAATGAAATTTTAAACGTCAACTAATACTATTTATATGCACTCGCAAGTTACAAAATTATTAATCATATTCATAAGCCCTTTAAATATTCACATTTCAAAATATATTTCTGCGAACTCTTCTTATGTTTAGATCAAAGTCTGAGAACATAAGATTTCTGGGTTTTATAAGCAGAATAATGATCGATAATAAATGCAGAAAGATACAACTCTGAACAATAGTAATTAAGACATCACGTTCTATAGAGCATGACGTGATACGTACATTCCACAAGCATTGTTATATATTCATTATACGACATCAATAAGAAATTTACTTGACATGACAAACACTAACACCGCTAATACAACATTGAGGGATAGAAGAAGAGGGCTTCAACAGAATTACTGGCACCCATACACCTGAAAGACTTCTCGTATCACTAACGACGTAAGAAGGGGAAAGTGAAGAGTGGAAGAGTAGAGATGGAGAGGAAATAAGATAAAAGGATAGTAGCAGAGGAGAAAGAGGAAATAGAAAAGAGGATAATAACAACAAACAGGACAGGGAAGTAGAAGATAGGAATGGAGGAGAGTAGAAAAGACGGAGAAGGAAAGTAGGAAAGAGGAGAGTAGAAAAGAGGAGATTAGAAAAGGAGGACCGTGGAAAAGGGGAAAGAAGAGAGTAGAAAAAAGGAAGGTGTGTACAAAAGAGGAGGGGAGGAGACTAGCATGGAGGAGGGGAGTGTAGCATAGAGAATACGATACGTACGAAAGCAGACAGGTTCGAAAGCAGACAAGACGTTCGAAAGCAGACAAGACGTTCGAAAGCCGACAAGACGTTCGAAAGCCGACAAGACGTTCGAAAGCCAACAAGACGTTCGAAAGCCGACAAGACGAACGAAAGCTGACAAGACGAACGAAAGCTGACAAGACGAACAAAAGCTGACAAGACGAACGAAAGCTAACAAGACCAACGAAAGCTGACATGACGAACGAAAGCTGACAAGACGTATGAACGCAGTCAAGACGAACGAAAACGGGGTGATACGTACGAAAGCAGACAAGACGTACAATATAAAAATTGACTTCGATAATGAGAAAATAACTAGAGGGGATAAGCGTAGGGGGAGAGGAGCTTGTCGAAGAAGAAAGCAGGCCGCAGGGCCGCAGGACAGGACTCGCGCCGGATCAGCAACAGGTCCTCTCCTCAGTCCCCTTCGTGGCTTCTGCCCCGGTGGGCGGGCAGCCAAGAGGCTGCACCTGAGCGCCCGAGCGCCCGCCCGCTCTTCGCAGGCGATTACTGCGTCATTAATCAAACATCCAGACGCGACATCGCGCCAACGCCCGTAGCCTCTGCAAGATGCCGTCGAGTAGTTGAGAAGCGAATAAAGGAAGTGGAGGCCAGGCATATGGCCGGAGAGTCGCATTATTTACCTTTTCACACTTAANATTATTATTATTATTATTATTATTATTATTATTATTATTATTATTATTATTATTGTTTTTGTTGTTGATGGTGGTGGTGTAGTAATTTCAATGCAAATCAATATTTCGCGTTAATCTGTATTAAATGAAACAAAAAGATATTCCGGAAAAAATATTTTTGAGTAACGTTAGATATAAGTGCTATAGTTTTGAAAGAAGAAAACAAATGTAAATTTATTTAAAGTAATTGAAATACTAATGAGTGAAACCTCCACATAAACGTAACTACGTATGATAACATTTTCAGAATATTCTTCATCATCTCTGGTGATATATAAATGCAACTTGGCCATGTAAGATCTAAAGCATAAGCGAGAATAAGCTCACAAATGATACTAGATAGGACATTGTTTAAAAAACTAACACCTGTGAATACAAATAACTTTTCCAAGTATTTTGGTGCACCGCAAAGTCTTATAATAGCTCTCACGTACATACCAAGGGAACTAAAGACAGAGTTTGATCGTCAGCTGAAGGAAATTTTAAAATCTCATTTCAACTTAAACTAGGGGTGCTACAACAGCACATATTTTCTCGCAATACTACAATGTTATCGTTATTGACGAAAGGATGCCCATATATGCTTAATTCAAACAGAAATTACGCGAACGATTACGAGATTACGACTTTCACAAAAATTGTACATGACCTATTTTAAAGAGCTAATTTTGCATACCATACTTTGAAGAAAAAAATTCTGTCATCAATTTTGTAGTTTTCAAATTTAATTTTCTAATTTTTGGAAATTTTTCCGCGACATCAGTCAGAATCATTGGGAAATAAAAATTTTGAAGAAAATGCACTGAAGGGTTTATGCGCTACCGTTGTGCACAGACAACAGGAAAGACAGAAAGACGTTTTGCTGTCGACGAATTTTTCGGTGTGAATGACGCAAAAAACATGAATTCTGTCTACAGCACATGTTAAATGAATTTATTTTCTATATTTAGCAACTGAATTTATTCACTTTTTCGTTTCCAGGTCCTGGTAAGAGTTGTGTCGAAAATTCGCGTTTCCCGGCGCACAAATACAATACTTTTTACGTCAGTAAGTGTGAGAAAGTAAACTTTTTTGTCTGCTATCAATACCTACATAGTCCTCACGTACCCTTTAGATATAGGCAAGTGTCGAAGCTGCACAAAGATCCATACGAACGAAAATGACTTGCATCATATATCAACATCCCAAGGGCTGTACTCGGAAGGTCACGATACGGAGAAAGAAAGAGAACTGAGACATAATCAACTTCCGAATTTACATATTATGCAAATTGATGATTTGAGAAAGGGTTTCAGATAGAAAGCTTCAACCTCACAACTGCTTAAAATAATCCATCACACAGATAACAATTATACTTCCCCCAACCTTAGATATATGAACCTGCAATAGTCAAGTTACAGAAGAAATAGTGAAATGGGAGCCGAAGTCATTCCATGGTGCGTATTCTGCAGCAGTATCCAAACAAAATGTAGATGTTGATGGCTATGATGAAATCATAAAAAATGTTCAATACCAATACTTGTGTTCTATTTATGATTTCTTTAATACAATAGTTACGTAATGAATTATAAAACATGTGTCAATGCTTACTAGGATTATCGGTTTGAAACAAAATTACTATTATCATGCACATTGCAACACTGTCTCATCTTAGGTGCCCTTCACACTATCAAACTAACGAAAATCATATCAGTGGAGTTGCCGAGTGTTGTAGGAGGGAGAATTTCCAAGGACATCAAACGGGCATATCGATTGAGGTCACCGCAACGACCGATCGATGTGCTCTCGCCAACCACCAAGGAAGCCCAAAATCTGGTCAACACTGCTATCGTCATTCGCACAGTACTTCGAAACAACAAGATGGTTCGAATGGGCAGTGTTTGGCCCGACCATCGCTTTGTCTATGTCGGTTGTGCATCTAATCTTTGTAAAATGTGAGCGGCCATTATTATTTTACACACATGCGTAGCTCGACACGAAATTGTAGATCGACGAAGGACCAATCAATATGCGCAACGGCGAGGTCAGTGTTGATGGACGTTGACGACCATAAAGGAGAAATTTCTTTTACTATCTCCCAGATTGTAATCCCCAATCTCCCATGATTTCCTTTGTTAATTGATGATGTGTACTCTTGCCCAACGTATTAGAACTAGTTCACTATTTTCAATGATCTTATTTATGAATGAATTAACCGAAACCTTTTTCGTATTGTGTTCAGATTTTAGATTTTTTAAATACTTTACAAAGTATACTACTATCTATCATTCAAAGAACATTATATTTTTCAGTGTATAAATATTATTTCAATAATGGTTACCTTAAAAATAAGAATTACAATGCTTTGTATTTCATGCTCAGGGGTTTTAAAAGTCCAAGGACCAAGCACTTCGATCCACTTGGTTCCAATGTCAGAAATCAGGGAAGACTCTTACGCATCGTATCCGACTGCAGCTAACGATCTTCAGAGACTATTTTGCGCCGCAATATTAACGATAATTTTAAATACAGCAAGATACCAAAACTAGCACGTTGTTACAAGTCATTCAAACAGATATATGAAGCATTTCTTTTAAATATTGCATCTTGTACACCTTCATCGTTTTCTTTTAGGTTTTTACCGTTGAAAATTGTCACTTATGCCACTTTTAAAATGTTTCTCAACACTTCACGCTCTCCATGCAACATGGCGGCCAGTGTCTGGTCTGGCTATTCGAAGAAGGGCCCGTGCTGTGGTCACGTGACGCAAATAGGTGCTGCGCAGAACGAGCAAAAATCGGTGCGCGGGAGTAACTCACCCATACCTTTCCACTATGCCCTCATCTATTTCAAGTCTGTTGTGTCTGCTATTGAACATAAAATGTATAGGAAAATACTATAGTACTAATGTACAAGCAAACACTACACAACTTGCAAATATTTAGGAACACGAAAATAGAACGGGTGGTCAACTCATTGTAGCAGTTTTTTCTTAACCTTCCACGTACTCTCGTCTTCACAAAAAAACCCGTACACCGAGTTTCGACGTTCTCGATTTTAACATTCTGTCACTCGCGCGGTCAATCTTGACACGAGTTGTTGTCGTGCTCGTTGGACTCCGTCCAACGCACCTACTACAAAGTTTATTTTCTTTATTATCAGCATTAATTATTTTTTCGTATTTATCTGTGCTTGTATTATAATTGCATATACCATGGAAAGAGACAAACAATTACAAACCATATTGAAGCTGTTATTATTTTTCCGTTACTCGCGCAGACATTCGTAGCGCGGACTCCATCCGCGTTGTAAAGTTTCCAACATCTAATATTTAGGTTTTTGCGATTTTGCATTTTCTAATATTTACGTATTACGTAACGAAGAGAACCCATAAACACATTTAAAATATTAAACCTTCTCATACTGCAGAAAAATATCATTTTCATCAAGTATGCAAAACACCGTTCCAAACGCCAGTATTCGTGTGTTGCTTTCAAAAGAGGCCCAACGATTTTACTTCAGGGTATGGCAATATAGTGCATAACATACCCTTCTCAGATCCCGTTAAAGGAATAGAAGCATTGTTTTTATTTGTGGAAGGCTAACACTCCTTCCTTAATTAGAAAATAAACTTTTGTTTTACCCTATCCCACGACGCGAGTGACGGAGTGTTAATAAAGAACATCCCGCCTTCCGCGTGGGAAGCGTTACGCGATACATATTTTATTGTTTTATCTTGCGGAAGCAGCTTCTTCTCGACTCGGCCGTCGTATCGCTGCCACCGCCGCGGAGCACGCGAAGACCGCCACACAGTTGCGGCAAACAGCAAGCAAAATTGGATTATCATACCGCATTACGCAAATGCCAATTAAGCACGACTGCATATCAAAGTAACGGTGCATTTACATTTTAGATTTCATTAGCCAAATCCGCAGCTTACCCGCTCCGGAAAACCCGCGATTAACTGTTCGCTCTCCGATGCCGCGTGTTCGGTCGGGCGAAGCGGGCGGTGCAGATGACGCCGAGGGGTAGGGAGGGGTAGGCAGGGGAGAGATATGTAGGGACGGGGCGAGGTAGGGATGGACGTGGATGTTCATAAACTGGCAGACTGACTGAAACGAGCAGACACCGGCTGTAACGAGCAGAAACCGGCTGTAACGAGCTGAAACCGGCTGTAACGAGCTGAACGGCGTGTAAACGAATAAACGGGCTGGTACGTTGGGGCGGGCACGGGACGGGCAAGGGCCTGCCAGGCGAAGGATGAATGCTGTTGTGCGGCGATAATGATGCCAAAGCTAAACGAGGAGGGTCGGTGAATGGGCGTGCATTGGCGTGGCGTTGCGTGGAGCTGGCGTGGAGTGGCGTGGAGTGGCTTGGGTGCGTGGAGTGGCGTGAGTGGCGTGGAGTGGCGTGGAAGTGGCGGGAAGTGGCGTGGAGTGGCGTGGAGTGGCGTGGAGTTGGTGTGGAGTGGTGTGCAGTGGAGTGGCAGTGGAGTTGAGTGGGTGCGTGGCGTGGCGTGGCATGGCAAGGAGGGCGGCGTGGCGGGGAGCGGAGGTGGCTAGGGCGTCAGCGTTGATGTGTAGAAGGGGGCGGTGCAGGCGAGGCCGAGGCGAGGGCGGGTATCTGCGGGTGTGGCAGCGCCATGACCGGGAGGCGCGGGAGCGGGGCGGAGTAATGTGGGTGTGGTAGACAACGGGGGGGAGGAAGAATAAATAACCAACAAAACGATATTGGAAAAGTTGCCACAAAGAAGGTTAGTGAACGAAGGGAATTTTGACGAACTAAAGGGAAAAGGGCAACTAAAACTATTTGGTGTTTTAGGTCGGTACTATTGATTCTATCATACTGTTATTGCCTCTTTAAAGGGTCGTATTGCAAGGTTATGAGAAGGAAAAATTAAATCTTGGAGATTTTAGTAGATTTTCCAATCGAATGTGAATACGCCAAATATAAGTATATGAGTATTGTACTTTTATACATACATTTATACATACTTTTATACATTTATAAAATAAATTTAAAAAATTCAGCAGAGTACACTAAGAATGCTCTAGGTTATAGTAGGCGCAACATTTTATACTGAGATGTAATATTCTGTTTTCTTCCAAATGTATTTGCAGCAGGTGATTGTTCACACACTGCGTTATTTAGTAAGCTTTTAGTGCTTATTCCAGTGCAAAGCAGGTCACAGGAAATATCAAACGTATTGAATGCTCCATTATGAAAATTAAGCCGGTTGGCGAAAATTAGCCGAAATGCAATATTCATATTAAATCCCATTTGCGAGTATTTCTGGAAGAGTGCTAATAAGAGAATATCAGCTTTAGGGAATACATGGTACACTGCAAAATCGTTTTTGCAGTTTTCCTCCCTAATTACATCTCAAGTATTTGTTGTAGTATCGGGTTTACCTTTTGTTGACAACTTCCCAGAACATTAACCTGTAGGATATTCTCTACACCAATATCTTCGCTATTTTTTTCTACGCTTCAACAATTGTTCAGACACTATATATAATACGCTAAGTAAATATGAAAGTTTTAAGTATTTTAAGAAGCCGTTAACACAAAACACCGTATGAGTATTATGGTTGTTATTCTAGTGTTAGGGCTTTCTGCTCATCTTGGAGCTCCAGCTATCCGATGTTCTATATTCATCCGGAAGGGAAGCCATTGCAATATCTGCCACCGTTACATTCATAAATATATTTAATAGTTAGAAAACATTCAAGTAAATGTTTGATGTTTAATTGTCGGAGTAATAAGTGTGAGAACATTAAACATGTAGGGAGCATTTTGAAGAACATTCATAAATATTATTAAATGCTATTTACACTGAACACTTACTATGGTCTAGCTTACAATCTAGATAATTCCGAGATAATCTAAATTTACTTTGTCTTACTTCCTAAATTATTATAATTATTTACATGTCCTGGTAAAATGTTGAACTCTATTTACACTAGGCAATTTAATCTTCACAGTTTGAATGTTCCATGCCCTTTTTTTCTCTTGCGCTATATTTCTTTTTTAAGGGGAATATAAAGAAAATATGAATGCAGAGGAGTGTGTATAGAGTATGTGGAGGGATCATGTTGCGAAGGTGAAGAGTAATATGCACCGGAAAATGCGGGTGATTTCATGAAAAACATGTGGGGAAATATTTGATAGAGTTTATCTGTCGTGCGGCGGTACATACAGATCACTTGTGGCAAAGATATAGAAAAAAACATGCGGAAAAACTGCTGCAGAATTGGGGACAACATTTAAGGAAATTTGCAGTAACATTCAAGGATTTTGTAAAGAAATTGTACAAAACTCCAGGCAAACATTGCGAGAACATACCGGGAACATGAAAGGGCAACATATGGAACATTCGAAGAACTTGTTGGTAATATGTGAGGTTCATGCATGGAAACATGCATGGGGGCAGGGTAGACCGAATTATATTTTGTATAGTGCAAGTATTCTTTTAAATGAGGCCCTTTTGAACCTCTTTTTTCATTTTTATATATCTAGCTATTCTGGAACCCCCTCTCCGTGGCATATATTGGTCATCGGAATTCAGTATCTCTCAAAATCTTTATAAAATAAAATTTCCGCATCAATAAACCCGCCATGACAAGTCTATAATTCTTCAACATATAGCTTAGGTATTCGAAGTTCTGATCCACTGCGAAGATATTTTCAAATATGAAACAATACTTTCAATAAACAATAAATAAAAATTATAAATACGCTTTTTGGAAATGCATGTCATGTAAATTATTTACAATTATTCACAGATAATTAATTTTTTTACATATTTTCATTGTTAAGCATTTTTTCATCTTTTTACATTCTTTAGCAATATTATTTTCGTTAGTGAACATAGCAGTAATAAGCTGTACTTCATTACAAAGATATTTTCCATTGCTTGGTTACATTATGCCTATTACTAATATGCCTATACAACATAAACGTGCTGATTGAAGTTAACTGCACTCTCACTCCGCATGTCCAATTCACTGCTTGTCAAATATATTTTCTGTAAATTCTGACTATTTTGTGTAATAATCTTTTTTATTTCATGATTTATCATTTCATAACTTAAAATAACAACGCTTATTAAAATGAGTATTAGATAGGTAAAAATAAGGTAAATCTTCATCACAATAAAATCTACTAGGCAGATTTTATTGAGGAGATTACTTCTTTCTTTTTATTTTCTTCTTATTGGGAAATTCTTGCGGTTACCATGAGTGTATTTCAATTGCTTATATTACACACAGGAATATGTTACTACACGCACATTTACCAAATTCATTATTTTCAAAATATAAAAAAGAGCAAAACTACAGCTAAAACAAATACCCATTTTCAATAGAATTGACAAATATTCAAGTGTTATTTGAAGCTTCTACGAAACTAATTTTTTTGTCTGAAATAAAAATCATAGACATTACGTCTAAAGGCGTAATTTTTGTGCGTGCTATTTTGCAAGCATTTATTCTGAAAATTAATTAAATAAAAAGTGGTGGAAATTTACGGTTACAAGAGTTTATTAAATATCCAACGATTACATGTCGCTTCAATCGATATTTATATCTGTTGGCCGTCGTCACCTATGCGACTGTGTAGCGGTCACATTAAGGCTAAATTCCCGACACTAGTACAAATTTGTAACCACCACGTGCCGCCACCAAATTAAGTACCATTTCTTTACCATAAGGTCTGAACCCAATGATTCAGTTTCGATTTGTAAACGGCAATTTGACGCCCTTTTAAAAGCAGAATTACCCTTACAATAACCTTTTCTAAAAAATTAAACAAAACGCGATGTGAAATTGTTCTGAAACTTCCGAGAACAATATTTAAAAAATTTGGCCCTATAGCGCGATGGCGACATGCTCCTGAATCCAACGCCGTGACAATCAGGCAAATCGGACGATAGAGCGTCGTAAGTGAAGATTTACGAAAACACTCCCCCCAACTTCCTCTTCTGCACCGTTGCGTCACCCTCCCCCGCCCGTTGTGGGCCCCTCTGTTAGCGCCGGTGTGCACGGCCACAGGCCCGCGGTTGAACGGTGCTACGTCTGAGATTAATTTTGAGCTCTGCCAAATAACATCAGCAATAAAAAATAACAGTATCCTTGTTCAGCTTTATGGGTACGGCCTGCGATGCACGCAGTTATGCTCGTATTAACAAAATAACAAACGTTGACACCCTTATGATCCTTTCTTCTCCTCTACTCCAAGGATGGGTTCATGACCTGTGTCTGGCCTTCTACCAATTTCCATTTCGTATAACGATCGCTCTGTGTCTTCTACCTCGCGTTCTACACAATTAACTCTTGCTTTTAGAATGCCGGTCTGTCCCATGTATCGAAGTCATTGCCTTTCCCTTCAACTCACTTAAGTCAGAAAGATTAGTATTTTCCATTGATTGCCTTGCACAATTAATTTTCATCTTAGTTTCGCGGTCGCGCTTCTGGCCTGATAGTCTATAGCGAGAGAGGACAACTTGCCATAGTCGAAGCTTGCGAACACAACCCGCCATTGGACAATGATATCAGCACATTATCGGAATCCCGCCAAGCGATTTTCCGCCCCGCTTAACTTATATACCGCTAGTTCACGTGACAGTGCCTTCCGCGCTGGAGAATGGGCCGTCGGCAAACACATTCGTTTAATTTGTTTTGGCCTGTGTACAACGAATTCTGCTGGCTTAGGACATCCGAGAACTGCACATCAGACTATCCGCCCGCACTCGGGCACTTGAACCGCCAAACCCTGCCACTTGGACCGAACTTCCCAACCGTCTATTTCTGTGCGTACAGACCGTGTCATTATTCAACTAATTCAATTATAATTGAAACTACAAATATAGGAAATTTTTGTTCATCTACGAAAATCTTCAATGTGTTTTTGTATGAGAGAGCGCAGTGTGTGTGTGTTTTTGCCTTAATACATCGAAAATGTAACTTAATAATTATTTACGAAATATGTGAACGTAAATCATCCATTACTTTACGTGAATCGAAATCGTTTACAAAGAAAAATATCAAGATTGTAGGACAATAAAACCATGGAGCTCTATATATACGATGACGCAGCAAGCCTGGTGCAAGCGTGAAGTATCCCATCTTTCCTGCCGCTCGAGCATAAGGCCAGTATATTTTCTGGAAACTTTTGGATTTATTCAATAGGTCCTTACCACAGTTAAAAGCAGGTTATATCTAATTTTAAAAATATTTAAAAATTGACCAGCTGGAAACATGTCATAACTTCTCAAGAAGTGCGATGTCTTTCCGTAAATGCCATCACTTTGGCTGTTAAATATTATATGTAATATCATGATAGTCAAATCGACTTTTGCACGTATAGACTTTGCAATCCTCATGCGGACTTTGACAAATCTCAGTTACATTGAATCGTCTGACGATGTTGCAAACCGCTTACACTTGTGCAATTACTTACACTTGTTGGACAAATCCGTCAGTTGACTTGGCAACCTTCGTTGACTGGTTGGAAATCTTGACCGATCGGACCGCTACAGTCGTGATACCCGACTTTTGACGACGGCAATCCCCCCTTAGTCAGCTGGAGTATCCCGACGTGATCCTGCTGGGTCGATCCCACACTGATCGACTGCTGGGTCGATCCCCCCCAACTTGATCGACGTGCTGGGTCGATCCCCCACTACGTGCTTGATACTCGACGTGCTGGGTCGATCCCCCCCACGTTGATCGACGTGCTGGGTGCGATCCGCCCCACTTGATCGACGTGCGTGGTCGATCCCCCACTGATCGACGCGTGCTGGGTCCGATACCCCCACTTGATGAAAACGTGCTGGGTCGATCCCCCCCACTGAATCGACGTGGCTGGCGGTCGATCCCCCCCACTTGATCGACTGCTGGGTTCGATGCCCCCCCACTTGACGACGTGCTGGGTCATCCCCCACTTGATCGACGTGCTGGTCGATCCCCCACTTGATCGACTCTGGGTCGATGCCCCACTTGATCGGACTGTGCATGGGTCATCATGCCCCCACTTGATCACTTGCGTGCGTCGATTGCCCCACTTGATCGACTTGCATGGCGATGCCCCACATTGATCGACTTGCTGGGGTCGATGCCCCAATTGATCGACTTGCTGGGTCGATGCCCCACTTGATCCGACTTGCTGAGGTCGATGCCCCACTTGGATCGACTTGCCTGGGTCGATGCCTCACTTGGATCGGACTTGCTGGGTCGATGACCCCACTTGATCGATCTGGGTTGCCGTCCGACTTCTTCGAGCCCCCACTTGATCGACTTGCGTGGCGTCGCATGAAACCCACTTTGATCGACTTGCGTGGCGTGCCATACCCACTTGATCGGACTTGCTGGGTCGATGCCCCACTCGATCGACTTGGTGGGTCGATGCACCCACTCGAATCGACTTGCGGGTCGCTATTTCCACCGATCGACTTGCTGCGGTCGTATGCCTCTCACTCGATCAACTTGCTGTGTCATACCCACTAGAATCGACGGGCTGTGTCGAATCCCCACTTGATCGACTTGCTGGTCATCCCCTCAGTTGATCGACTTGCTTGCGTCATCTCTTACCTTGATCCCGAGTTTGCTGGTCGATCCCTCACTTTGACGATTCTGGTCGATCTCCCCTTGATCGACTTGCTGGCCTTTGACCACAATTGTACTGTACCCACAATACCAATGCTTACTGTAAGCATATACTTTAAGATTTTTTAAAACAAATTCACATTGAAAGAAAACCTCATTTTTCTATCTACTCTGGAATGTGTAAATTGCATTACGTCGCGTAAAAGTTAGAGTTAAAGCATACGTAAGATCATACAAAAAAAATATTTCCTTCGTATTTAAATTATCGTTGAATGTTTCCATATTATTTATAATGATTGATGTCGATATATCACGATAACATTTCTAAGAAATCTACTTTTATAAAAACAAAGATGTGGAAGCGGGAAAAAACACGCTCCAAATGCAAGGCAAGGTCCAGAGTTATCAATTGCATCATTACTCTTTATTCATTTACGTAGTAGTCTGTATGAATGAACTCACCAGGAATTATTTGTTTCCCTTCAAAATTATACAAATTATAACAAATTTATTTTATATCAAAATTAACTTATCAAGTAAGCTGGCATAAGTCATGATTCATACTATTCTTATTTCGTACTTGTTGCGTGTGGAGGCGCCCAGACCGCTATTTAACACTTTTCTGACATTTGAAAGTCAGAAGTAGTAGTAGGAAGTAGTAGGCTTCCTCTGCCAGGATCATGTGCATGATCTTGGCTGTCCGGGTGACGGCGCGTCGAAGATTGTTAGCCGAACGTTTCGACCATCTTGTCGTGGTCTTACATGACCATACCATATTATATAATGGGCATACCAGTCCTGAGGACGACCACGACAAAATGTCGAAACGTGGGCAAAAACAGCCTTCGAAGCGGACGTCACCCGCAACAGCCAAGGTTAATGCATTTTTTTAAATTTGTCCGAAGGTACGAAAACATTTTTAATATTAGGCTTCGGCTATTTACTTGGAAAAGAGATTCAACCAGGATTAACTCTTAATGCATAAACGTCGTTTTAGACAAAAATTCGAGTTGTAGGATAAAAGAGCTTGTGCGTATACTCCGCTCATTTTTTACGTATTGACAACGGCAAGATTGTATGACCAAGGTGAAGTGATAACCAGAAGTCTTTGAAGTAAATATATCTAAAATAAAGATGTGAAGAGATGGGAATAATCTTTTATTACACAATTAGCTTTCCTTTTTTAAAAGAATAGTTAAAAATCGGCATCAATATTTGAGTAATTTGCATCAAAAAATTTTAAAATGGTATTCAAAGGAAGATGGAAAATTTGTGAAAAAGATAGTTATATACCCACTATTACAGACCGTTACCTCGGTTACCATCTAAATTTGATATCGTGGAAAATAGATTGAGATTTGCAAAGGACGAACCGCATAAACCTCTGTGTGGCTGCGTGTCCGCAATACCTCCTCCTCCGTTCGGGCTGCGCCGCACGACGGCCGGGCCTAGGACGTGCCACCTTGGCTGACAGAGGCCCACAACGGGCAGGTGGTGACGCAACGGCGCAGAAGAGAATGGTGGGACGAGTGTTTTCGTAAATTCACTGTACGACGCTCCTATTTTGCCGATGTCATGATTGTCACGGCATTGGATCAGGAAGCATGTCGCCATCGCGCTATAAGCCCACTATTTTTTTAATTGGCTCGGAAAAGTTTCAGAACTAATTTCAAATTCGCCGTTTTTGCATAGATTTGTTGAAAAAAAGTCATCGCCAGCGTAAATTCTGTTTTTAAAGGCCTCCAAATGCCGTTTACAGATTGAAAATCGGGATCATTGGTCAGACGTTATCAGTAAGTAAATTTCCCTGTATATTGCTGCGATCTATCTGAATTTCCTACAAGTATTTTTCGGGCATTAGCCTTAACCTGACAAACGACCAACCAATATGTACCGTTTCCCGTTTGAATGTATATAAAAACGTTGTTTATGCATGTGATCTTATTTTTCACATCTGAGAGAAAATCTCAAATTTATTTATTTTTGTGTAGTAAAATGGGTGGCCAATTTTAACTATCATTTCTTTGTGCTTAGTTTTTCGTCTCCTCTACAAGAAAGGAAATTAAAAGAGTTATATTCAAAAAATTAGATTCCTTTCTTTCTGCATAATAGTCAATCTTCCTACCAGTAAGAATGACTATACTGCTCAAGATGCCAAAAAGTAGAAAACCTTAATTAAGTGTGCTTAGTGTGTAACTCCATGCTTCTGAAACTCGACATTTGTGTGCGCGCTCTCTTCACAGAACGCACGCTTTTGTCGGCTCACGCAAACCTCGTCACAGTAATGCATTTTTTTTGTCAGTTCACACATCCCGTCATAGTTAATGCACGTTTTAGACAAAACACTCCGAGTTCTTACTACGGCGTAATAAAACACTGAACCCAAAAAACATTTATTGCTTATTCCAAGGGCATGTAAAAATTCTTTTGAAATTTTTTTTTTTTTTTTTTTTCTTTTCTTTTTTACTCAGTCAATTTTAGACACAAAAAAGCAAACTCTAAGCTAGAAAGTGACACTCTTTTTACGGAACAGTGTTTCCAAAGAGAACCAGAAGGCTAGTCGCAGGTGAATCTTCCCAAGGCAGAAAATCTCCCAGTGGTGAGGGCGGTGGACGAACAAACGCTGGCGAAGGCGTAAAACCGCTCAGGAATGGCCGTTAGTATCCACCGAGGGATTAGGGTATCCGCAAGCCGGGGCTCGGAGGCGACGCGGCAATCGCGCTCCAAAGTCGCTGACCGACTCGTGAAGCAGGTGAAGCCCCGGATAGCAACACTTCAGCCACGAGCACTGCCATTTATCGATAACTTTCACTTCTGGTTACTGGCGCATCCAAGGCTTTGCTTTTGAGGGAGGGGGCAAAAAGAATGTAGTGAACAGGATGAATGATGTTTGAATGAAAAAATCATTTATCCCTTATGCAATTTATATATTTTATTTTTTGATACGCATTTTAGTATTAAAGTATTCAAGTATAGTAAGTACCGAAACGAGTATTTAAAGAGAGTATAATCATGCGGTGGCTCTCGTGTTCAAGGAGAAAACGAGCAAACGTTAGGAGGAGTTTTCGTATATACGAATGCAATTACATTCCTTTATACACATGGTATGTTCAATTTTTTTTTGTTTGCATTTAAGCATTAATTTAAATTTTGATAAATTCAAGCAAATTCTATACCATATGAGCATACATGGTGGTGTATTGCTTCTGAAAAACATATTTAGATAGGGCTTGTATCGTCTTACTTAGCACGAAATATGTGCAAATCCGAAGGTACTCAAAACATACTGCGGATAAAATATTAGAAAGAGCTGACAAACCTCATGAAAACATTTACTTCCCACGCAAAGTAAAGGCAGTATGAGAGAGAATACATGTGGAAATTGCGCGGGAGGGTTAGTCACTTGGACGGTTTTACTATAGCATACTTTTAGAACTCGTAATAATATGAAGTTACAGTTTTTACATTTGTACCCTACGACCAAAAATTTTACATGTAAATCTTTTAAATTTATTTCACGTAAAATTTTATGTTGTTCCATAAGTGAGCTATAAAACGTTGATTTTCCCCAATTTAGTTTGTATTTCATTATCATTGTTTATATGTAGTTTGTTTTATGTAGTATGTATTCTGAGTAAATGTTGTTCATGTTTTCATCCCTGACGAAATACCTTGGCAACGTCCCTATATATAGTGTCTTAATTAAACGAAACATGCTCCTTTTCTAAATTCTGATTGTAGGTGTTGGAGTTTTAATAATTGCGGTGCTTCTAACATAGAAATAATCAACGATTTCTAAGCAAATTAATGAGCATATTTAGTTAAACAAACATACAAGCAGTTACTAGGAAACAAAAAGTCTGCCGACCCCTCTTCGTGTTTTCAGCCTCTCTCGTTTTTCGCTCAATCCATCTCAACCTCTTGCCTCCATCTACCTCGAAAACTTTTCTTCTTATAAATTTTTCCTCTGCTATATTATCTTTCTCATTATACGCACGAATATACGGAGAATAATAAGTGTCACTCTTATTCGCCTTTCTGTTTGCAACTGAGAAATAAACCCAAAACAAACTTTATGAGTTTTCCTTTATTATAAAGCACAGTTACTCATGTAGCTACAACAATGTATGGTAATAATGTTTCAAATATTGGAAGGACTTTAAGGACACCTTGTTATAGACAAAAAGCACGAGAGATGGAAGTATGATTAGAGAAACAAAGGCGGTTCTCGGAGAGGTTGAAGTGACTGCGAGAACTGTAATCTTTTGCTATTAGCCAAATTAGCCCATTATTCAATGTTTAGTATTAAATTAAAATGTAGAGAAGCATTGTGGACGTCATGGATACTCACAGCGACCACAGACACAGAGCTTTCGTATAACCAATATATTATTAACAAAGAAAACAAAACAAATATTATACACTTAATAATCCACTCACACCCTAGCTCGATAGACCTACTGTTCCCCTATCGCCGCGGAGCGATCCAAACCCGATTGAAGATGGTAGTTGATTGCTGCATTCGCCGGTCCATACTTTTGAAGCGCGCACCAAAGCCTAGCTTTCGTGCGGACCGGGAATATCACGCTTGGGATACAAAGTCCTTCTGGCGCACAACGGCTGGTTTGGCATCGATCGCAGGAGCGATCTTCTCCGATTGAGAATCGGCGGTGAATCGTGGCCACTCAACCACTTCACCGCGGAGCACGCACCACAGAATCGCTCCCCCGTGACCGACAGTCACCCAAGGACCTAAAGTCCGCAAGGCTTCCGTCAACTATGACTCGAGCCTCCGCCGAGCCTGGCTCGCATATGCACCGCGTGTAGCTAAGTTTGGACACGCACGAGGTTCTCCCACTGTCTCCAGAAACCCACCCACTGGCTCTGTACACCTCTGTATATATAGCGAGGCCCACGCTGACCTACTACGTTCCACGCCACCCCCTCGCTTGTTATAACAGGGAAGTTTCTATAGGCCGGATACTACCAAAGGCCTGTGTCTCCCGTTTCCGCCTGCTTCCCTTTACGGAAAAACCCTTCTTCCTGTGGCGATGCTAATCCTCTTCCAAGCGCCCCAATAGATATTTGCCATTGGGCACCGCTGGCTAATACGTTACAGATGAATAATCCTCGAACCAAAACATTAGATCACATGTAATTAAAATTTATCGCCATATCCACACTTTTCGTGCATCCCTTTTATATATACGAAAAGATAATAATAAAAAACACAAGCTCCATTAACACAAATTGAGTTTATCATTCAAATAATCTAACAAAGTAATATTTGGGATAGTGACTAATGAATTTTACAAATTGCAACAAATGTCCAACAACAATACATGCAGTGTAATTCACATTCTATAGAGTAAATACCCAACGCCAAAAATTTCAGCAAATCACCAGCACACAAAAACGAATATTTAATAGTGGGCACAAGAAATACTTCCCAAATTAATTTTAAAAATTCAAATTGCTTGAACCTTTAAAAATTCCTTTTGAAACCAATCTCTACCAACCCTCATTGGAGCGGAAAACAAGGGAAAAAATTGCGGAACCGATTCAATTGGCAACAAATTCTTCGTTCATTTCACAGCAAATATTCTCATTAAAACGGACATAACGAATTATTTCCACTGCATTGGAATCGGTATCAGATCCATTTTAATTCAAGGGAATTTAGAGCGAGCTCTTCGGTTCCCATATCGGCGAACCTCTTACAGCCTGAAAAACTAATGCCAATTGCAAAGCTCCCTCTCGACAGAAACCGGAAACTTTCATTCCAGAGAAAAACTGGAGAGACAAAACATTTCTCCAGCGTTGGCTTAACTTTGCAAGTTTTAAATTAAAACGGCGTCCCAAGTAGAAACCATAACTCATTGCACTTCACCTCAACTTCGAATAATGAATTTTTTAAGTGTCGAAAGAACAGGTCTGGGACGTAATCTCCACAAGTCAATTCCACGTGGAAAGAACATGAAAGTTCCCATTATCGATCGGGAATGTTAATATGGACAAATTAAAGCATTAACCAATTAGTTTCACAAAACCCGGTATTTAGTAGACATTGCTTGCGTTTGCTCAGAAGGCGAAATAGATTTTTATTTAGTATTCACAGAGCATAAAAAAATTCGCATTGTGAATTTTAAACGAATAGAAAGTGGAAATTGCATTTCCACGACCGTTTAATTGTGGAGGATAATATCTTTTTGAGCGCATATTTTATGTACAGATTTTGTTCCAATTTCCAGTCTTTAACAATTGATGCGCCCCCCCCCCCCCCCCTGGAACAAATCCTTAGAAATTGAGTGAAATAACGCAATAAAGAGTGTGTTCGCTTTCACAAGCCTCTGACCAAAAAAGCCAACCGCAATTCGTAATTCTGCCATAAAAATGGACGTACACATTTTTCCCCGAGATACGCCAAGGCTCAAGGAGCTAAGTAAAAATGGAAAGTAGTATACGCTGGAATTCACCACCAGGTGAAGAAAAGCAAAAACATTAACGGTTAGATTAGCACACAAATATAAGAGAAACCAAGCGTACGTGGTGTCTGCCAAAAAAAGTCAAAATTTTTTTGTAATGTGTTGATGTATAAATTTTATGGGTCAGTCAATTTTAAACTCATAATAAACTTGATTTGCGCAAACTTCAAGTAAGAATATTGGAAAATTCATACGCATGTAACAGTTTGGAAAGTATTTACTTGTAAAGAAATTTGAAAATAATTTTCTCATCAATTGTCATTGTATGTATGCAAATTTCCGCAACTAATTTAAATGTCAATAAAATAGATGGCATCCGTATGGCATAGTAACAGTATTAAAGTTTTCTTTATTTTTTACCAAATCACGAAGTACGCACGATCCCACTCACTCCCCTTGCAAAGCTCGACCCCCGAGGAGGCCTCGCTCTCCATGAGGAATTTCCTCCTCGCTTCTACCAGGAGCGAACCAATATCGTTCGAACATTGGCCGAAGCAGGTTAATCGACGGATATCGCGTCGTCATCGGCAATTCGTCCTAGCGTCCAACAACCTGGCAGCACGCCGGAGCATCGGCGCGTTACAGTATCGCGGGATCTCAAAAGGTGTATTTCCATTGAAAAATCGAAATCAATTTTTCGCAACGTTACATTCTTGTTAGTAAGTGTATTACACCGTGTATACGTATGTGTACGAGAAAGCAAAAAAAAGCTTTGAGAAATATTGCAATTGAGAATAGTGTAATTACGTATATCACAGAGTAATAATACACGAATAAGAAATTTAACCTGTCTCCCAAAGGTTGTAATGCTCTAAGCGACCAAGAGATGCCTGGGAGAAATTTTAGGACCTCACCTACCGATCCTTTGGGAGGTCATTCCATCTGTGCGGCGCTTAACCTCTTAATTCTCCAAAAGATCATATTCTTCCATTCCCTTACCTGGAGAGCACCTCTTACGCAGGTTGCTTCAGTATAGGGTTCAAACTAAACAGCTTCTCCTCACCTGCAAATAAATGAAAGACAGATTTAGCATTTATTAATTAATATGTACAATCAGTTGCAATTAAGATAAAATACTATCATAATATGAAATCTTCCCAAAATGTATTGAAAAGAAAACACTCTTAGTCAATAATTTTTGTGCAAAATAAAAAATATCAAATTATACGTTTTTTAACTAGAAAACATTGTTCTATAATTTAACGATTCCAGGTGAAATTGCATTGAACTTAGAAACTGCTTTCCAGAAACGTTTTGTTATAAAAACCTATTTTTGGAAGCTTATTTTAGACAATTAAATGAAGGTGTTCATTTTTTAAAACTTCATCCTTCGGTTGACAAAGCCTAAGAAGAAAGAACAATATATCAAATGGCAAGAAGGATATCGTCTTTATAATGAAATCATATTGCAATAATGCTTTTCGGCCTCAATGTACTTTTGGGATTGATACTTGAAGGATAATAATTATATAAATAATATGTGTTGTGGGAGAAAATAATTTAAAGAAAAGAAAATAGTTCAAAAGTCAAGGGAAAGTTCAGTTAAAAGGGAAGTTGACGTAAGAAATATGTGTGCCATAAAACAGGCAATCAACATTGTGGGTGATCTGGGCTGTCCGGGTGACGCCGCGTCGAAGGCTGAGTTGCCGACGTTTCGACCACCCATTTCGGACAGCCCAGATCACCCACATGACTCTGGTCGCGGAAGCCTACGACTTCAGGCAATAAACATTGTTTCGAAGCTGCTTGCGTTGCTTAACCTATTCGAATAGAAGGATAGAAAAATCCTTCACATGCAAAAATCTCAGAAATAACACTTTATGAATAACAGGAGATCATAACGAGGGTGATTTGTAAGTAAAAATATTTCGAGTTTACGACATCCAAAAATAATTCACGCAATAAGTATCTCTACCGGTGAGCCTCTACAGACTATTCAATATTATCTTCAGACCTCTGAACGGCAGCTGCGCAAAATATTAGTCGTCTGTGATTTTGTGTTCTTGCGAAATCCTAAGCGTATTTCCGCCAGGCAACAAAAATGTCGCTTCAGAAGGCGCGGCAGTCTCCGCACTGGAAAGAGGAAAATTTTCCCAAACCAAAGCGATAATCCAGCGATAACTTCGAATGAGAATAGATTGTCCTAGACTGCCCAACGTCGTTTCAAACTTTGCCCTATCGTGAGCCAAATAATACAGTGTTAATATGTACAATACATTCTATTGTAATGGGATTTTTAATAAGACCGACTCTTTTTCGGCATATGCCTTCATTGATACATAAAGACAGCAATTTCCTTTCGCAGACATGCAATCATCATTGATAACGAAATCTCCATCTCCACGGGTCCCACGCCAATTTGGAATCACTCAGTTCGACTGCACCATGCTTTAGCCAGGAAAGCTCTTGAAGCCGAATTTTCCTTCCGTTGCGATCACGACGAAGGGGCGTGGGAGAATGGGGGACCGCCCCACAACCATTCATATTTGTCCGAAGTGCTATCGCGTCCGTAAACTGCCGGCGACTCGTAAACAGGAGACGTCGTAAAGCGCTGCAAATTGCCCGCGAAACGTCGCAATTGCTGCGCTCGACTCCCCGGAGGGTGGAGTCTTAGGAGACGATTAGCGCACGCCCTGGGGAAGGTGTGGATGAATGGGTGTACGAAAAGGAGAAAGAGGTGAGAGAGTGGGATGGACGAAAGAGAGGGCGAGTGGAATGGCCGAGTGGAATGAGCGAGTGGAATGAGCGAGTGGAATGGGCGAGTGGAATGGGCGAGTGGAATGGGCGAGTGGAATGGGCGAGTGAGATGGGTGAGTGGTATGAGCCAGCTGGACACCCGAAAGGGGTTGTCCATTGGAGTGGACGAAGAGGAGGGCAAGGAGGCAGAACTAAGCGGAAGATAAAGGATTATCTCCGCAGGCATCAACATTGGGCAAATGCCTCAGACCAAAAGCCCTCGGGCTTATTGTCGCCGCTCAATCATTACAACCCTCATAATTCCCTTGGTCCATAAATATATATTATGCGTTAGATTACTTCTCAGCAATTGGGACTTTTAGATTTATTTTAACGATTATTGCGCACTAAAAGCCCCAGCAAAAGAACAACGATAAATTTGTGAACAAAAGCAGGCTATGAAAAATTTTGTGATTAAAAAAAAGAAAATAAATGACTACACTTCATAGTATTTGACTCAATATCAATATTATGTATCCATCTTCAATACTGGTAAGTTAACGAGATTAATATTCAGAATTAATCTACTGAATAGAACAACAGAAAAGCTAGTAGCATTATTTCTTTATAATGTTCATATTCATATATTTATATACGCTTTTCATAAGAATAGTAATTAAAACTTGATAGAACTCCGAACAATCCCTATCAGTGGTCTGAACAATAGAACACGTTTAAGAACTTTTTCAGAAGAAATAAAAGAGACATTCAAATGATATGCAATACAACTTTAACATTATAATTAATTCCTTACTTTCCAAGTCACAAAAAGCTACTACGGACACTATATAAAGCCGTGTATTGCGTAGGTGGTGACAACTCTTCAACATACCAATACCTTTCTGGCATTTCCACGGCATCAATAACCTCGTATTTTTAAGGATTCAACTCAAACGGTCATCTGTAGTATTCACGCCTCTCAACCTGATGCTAGTCCACGTCCTGCAGAAGACACATTAAGTAAAATTGCAGCAATTTACTGCTTATTAATGTATTAAAAACTGGTATTGGTGTCATTGAATAGAAAGAAAAAAATATTCAAGTAATCCCATCTTCATTTGTTTAGCAACATTGAATAAAGAAATATAGATTACCGGATATGTGAAAATGTAATATATAGTAGTACTACACAACGACACTTCCCGAGACCAAAACGCTGTATCAAAATCTAATTCAAGGGCAAAATCTAATTTACTTACAAATATTCAACTTCACAAAAGTTCTTTTGATTTATGTGGAATTTATACACACAAAATTTCAGCAAAATCTAAGATGGTCGCGCGGGAAGCTTTTTCAAAATTGTCTTGAAATGACCATTCACCTCCCCAAAATTTTTCAATTCACTTGTTGAAAACATGCAATTTGAGTTGAAAATTGTACGAGGTATCAAGAAGTGTACACAGATATTTCTTCAAGAATACTTTATTACCTTTTATTTAACTCCAGAAGAATTGGTCCAGACATTACAGAGACTGCATTACGTGCTGACTGCATTGGGTTATCATCCTCCATCTTTAATAGTGTCTAAAAAGAACTTCGACCGCAACATTTGGTGGCATCAGGAGTTGTACATATGCTAAGGTGTCAATCGTATCAAGGTGTAAGAATCAAAAGATAAACCATGCCCAAAACATTTTGTGCATGGTTTATCTGCGTCATTACTGTCAGCTTGAAGCATGGAGTGAAGGAAGTGAATAATATTTTGAAAAATGTCTACTACCTTGCAATGACTTCATACGAATCATAAAGTCATGACACTCCCGGGATTCATCCCCAGAAATATTCAACCGTTAGGTATTTGCGTCATTTTTAAGTTGAGTTTGCGTCACTGACACAATTTGACGTTATTCTCTGCAAAAATAATTGTATCCCACTGTCTGCGAAGACAGGATCGACAAAAAAATTAAATGACAAACGTACGAGATATCACAGACCTTTAGTTCGCAGTAGCGTACTGTGCATGAGTTCTCGCATAAATGGCACTGCAGGTCATTAGTTCATTATGGTACAATGTGCATTGCGTTGTGTTTTGGAGGAATCTAGAAATTTCTTCGTTGTTTATCTTATTTAAAAATATGTCTTTTTGGAGAATTCAAATTCCGTTAGAAACCAACACGAACCTCATTTCTGCCTGCTCGGAATAGCCGTTTATCCCACGTAATTTCTATTTAAAAATCAGTAGTATTTGTTGCAGAACTTCTATCGAGGCAAACAGCTCGCCGATATCTGCCCAAGGCACGAAGCGGATGTGTGTACAAGTGGGTGCAGACAGCAGCCGGTCAACACCAGGGGGGGGCGGAGGGCATTGGCAGGATTGAAGGAAAGAGCAGAGCGAAGAGGAAACGGTGATGAGGGTGGGGACTGAACAGGGCACACGGAGGAGTCGGAGTGAGGGGCGTTGAAGGAATGGGTGAAACTTTACAGAACTTACAAAAAATCCTGTTTGGGAGTAAAATTAGACAGAAAGCTTTCAATTGTATAGACGATACAATGTTTTGGTTCGTGTTAGAAATAAATAAACTAAAAATTGATATTTTAAAAGGGCTTATAGGATATAACTCGCAGAAGAGGCCATGTTTGGAGTAAATACGATAATTAATGTACAGTCAAAAGAAATGAATGGATGAAGTATTTAATGTAATTGAAATGTAGTCTAAAGTAGAGATACAAATGTCCAGGATATTATGAGAAGCCCTGTAGATAAGGGCATTAAATGTGATTGAAGACCGTATTGAAAAGTTAACAAACTGTAACTGAACGAAATTAAAAAAATCGCAAATGGTGATCGATAACATTGTAAATCGATGTTAAGTGAGATGAAAAACGATATAATTGTCAGTGATGTGTTTGAGACTTTGTGAGATGAAAGGTAAAACAGGGAGTTTACGGGCAAAGCACGAGAATATTGAAGAGGACGGGCAGGGACGGGTAGAGACGGGGCGG
>BOPP01000036.1:1884499-1906849 GCA_017312745.1 Gryllus bimaculatus
TAGAGGCGATTGCGGCAGTGGGTCCAGGGTCCGGTGTGTGGGCAGATGAAGGAGTGGGGGAGTGGAACAACGGAAGCGCGCGGGCCGCAGGGAGGGCTGGCGGCGAGCGCAGTATTTGCGGATCGCAGGGTCGGAGAGGAGGGGCGCCGGGGCGGTCGGCCGTGGCCTCGATTCGCTGCGTTCGCAGTTGCTTGTCTCGCTTCGATTCGCGCCCTGCGCCTCCGACCCCAACACGCGTGGTCCCGTCCCGACGGGAATCGACTATTTCGTTCTTTGCATTATCGCGAACTTTTGGAATTTATATATCCCATATCTTCTCTTGTTTAAGTCCGCCGCTTTCTGCTTTTTTCACTTTGTTTGTACATTCTACAATTACCCGCATATTTCAATCCCCAACTCTTATTTCCTACCATTTTAGCATCCTTTTGTATTTCTCACAGACGTACACTGTTTTTTTTCAATTATGTCATCACCTTAACCGTGTATTCACTTATTATTCCATCCTGTTCCATTTTTCGCCTTTCAGAAACGCCTCTCTTTTATTTGTTTATTTCCTTCTCATAAAATTTTCCCTTCCTCATTTTTTGTTTCTTAAGTTTCTGCACCTTTCCTTATCCCACCATGTTTCACTTTTTTTCATAATTTCGCGTGCTTTTCCGTCTCACAATTCCTTTGGGTTCACAAGCCAACATTTCATATCACTCATCGTTCTCCCTCAATCATAACTTTTTCACGTAACTTAATCAATGAGCCTCTTTTCTCTCCTTACCACGCCTTTTACTTGATCAACGCGCGGCAGCCTTTTGTTCCTTTGCTACGCGTATTGAGCGAGTAGCGCCCTTGCAGTGAGGACCGACTTCACTTTCTACGATCGAAACTCTCGTTTACTCTGTTTTAGCTGCATACCATTTAGAACTCCAAGACAACTTAAGGACTTCATTTTACACGAGAGTCGCTCTGCGGCCCTACAAACAGTCAACCTAACCCTACACCCCCATACCCATACCCCTCTATGACGGCAAAGCAATCCCTTCTATCCTTACAGATCTTACAAAGACTTATGACACCATATCCCGCTCAATCCTTCTAGCAAAAATCCGCCCCCACATCCCTTATCACGTCCCCTCTAAACTATTCAAAGCACCGATTCTTTTACATCCAATACTACTCCAAAACATCCCCCAACTATCAATCCCATCCATGCCGGTGTTGCACAGGGCACCGTGCTTTCCCCACTCCTTTTTTCCCTGAGCATAAATGACATCTCTCTCACACCCGAGTAGAGAGATTCCTTTACGCTGATGACCTTACCTTCCTTGCTTCTTTCCGCAGGTACACCCTCTCCTTAAGAAACTTTCAAAAAGCCCTCGACTCTTTTCACCTCTGGGCCTTTCAAAATTCCATTAACATTAACCCTGCCAAATCCCAAGAAATACTCTTTTCCTATAAAACCTAGCAACCTAGCCATCGTCCACGCCCTTTGACCATAAATCAAACGCTTATCCCCTGGCAAACCCATGTCAAGTATCTTGGCATTACCCTTTCCCGCAGACCCGTTGGTTCCAACACGTCCTCAACATCACAATGAAAACCAAACGGAACATTTACCCTATTCTGACCAATCCATCTATCTCCATCCCAAAGAAAATTCAAACCTACAATACCTGTATCCGTCCAACCCTTGCCTATGCCCATCCCCCCAGGTTCAATAATCCATTAACTTATAAACTACAGAAAATTAACCATCACTGAAAACCGAGTAATCAGACTGATCTTCCGCCCCCCTCCCTTAACCCACTTCAATGACCTACGACAACAGGACAAAATGCCTCACACCCTCACTCATCTTTACAACTCCTCCGTACAAACTCCACAAAAGTTTACCAATCCTCAGTTTGAAAACCTTATCCTACCCCACCACCACATTCTAAGAAATCTCCCCGGCACACTCTTAAAAAACACTCCTTGGATGTCCTGCAACTCTCTCCTGCCATAATCAAGGCCAGAGGGCAAAAAACAAGACCAAACGATAAAGACATGAAAACGACTGACTCACTACTGACACTCAAAGAATCCAAGACGAACCCGACAAAAATATCCCTTTCCTCTTGTATATCCCATGTCATTCCCCTCCCTTTTTCCCATCCTCAAACCCCCTTACAAAGTAACCCTTCACTTCTCTACCCAGACTCCCACTCCCCGTCCCTGGACGGGGGAGAGGGGTCGCAACACATCAGAAGACGACCGGAACAAATAAAAATGAACAAAGAGTCTCATTGAGAGACAGGCGGATCATTCAAACACATTCTGTTTTCTGCTCTGTTCGTTTGGTCATGGATTACTCCCGCTCCTTCGTGACCCTGCCACTCGTCCCCGTCCCACACTAACCGCTCTCGGAACACGATGTACTACAAGCCACTCTCGCTCCGTGTTGCACTCCGCCCCGCACCTCCCACCAAAACGTCAGCTGTAACGGCGCGGCGCGCCGGTACAAGAGGTACTCGATGACCGCGGTGGCGGCGGTAGTAGTGGAGTAGGCGGATGGATCGTGTCGGAGGCGATGACAGTGGTGAAGGAGAAAATGGTTGAGGTAGGGAGCTGGGGCCAGAGATGCAGGAACGACAGAGGCGATAGAGTCGGAGAGGAAGATGGGCGTGGAGGCGGTGGCAAGGAGATGGGCGGGACGGAAGAGTCGGAGGACACACAGGTACAGTGCCATTGGTGGCAGAGGCGGAGGGGGTGGCCGAAACGGTGGAGATTGAGGTGGAGGGGAGGCGCTGGAGGTGGATATGGATGCTTCAGCTGAGTGGGTGCCGGATATGGAAGGGTTGTTGGAGGCATGGCTGGAGATGGAGGCGTTGGCGGAGGTGGTGGAGGCGGACGGGACGGATGAGAAGGGCAGAGTGCCGTTGGAGGAGGAGATAGAGCGGCGGAAGCGGCTGAACGGGATCCGCCAGCACAATTAGCTGCGCTCTGCGAGCTGCTGCTTTTCCGCTGAGCTCTGAGCACCCCCTCGGGGCAACGGAGCAGTGGATTTGGAATCCAGAGCTGAGAGGGTAAGCGAATCCACATCGTTATAACATACACACACACACACACAAATCATCATTATTATTCGTCCGGAATAGATGAAGGATAATCATTAAGACACTTCTTAGGATCTTTAAGCTGACATTTTTCAGCCTGATCGATGAAAATTAATTAGCCATAATAGATTTATACGTGGCTGATGCATAGAGCTTTGATTGAAACTGGTCTATGCTGGCGTGATTACAGAGAAAATAATGTTCTAATCTTGTATTTTCAGTATTGAAAGAAACGGGGGAAACTCCCTAGTGAAATCAAAACGTCTGTTTTCTGTGTTTTGAATTAATAACTCGTTAGAATAATTAAATTAGATTGAAAAGCGGAGCGTATATAAAAGTGTAGTTCGAAGTTGCATTGTGTACAAAATAATTGACAAAACGTAGGAAACACAATAACATCTCAATTTTCTCTTTTTTCAGAAGCGAAGTAATGGAAGTTAATTATTTCGTCAACGGTACTTTCAGATCATTTCGATAGCTCGCTTGCCTATTAAAATAGTTTCTACTTCACGGGTGTGAACATATTTTACATGAAATGTTAAACTATATACTTTTCAGTGCCTTTATATCTAATTCTAGGAAGAATAATCAAAGAGCGAAGGTAGGTAGGATTCCCGATCCTAAGGAAAACTTGCGCAGATTCCTCTCTCTTCCTCTTTAGAACCTACGCTACATACATTTGAAATATCATTAAAGGAAAACTTTATTTGTTAATTATAACGTTCGATTTGTTACAATTTATTGATTAAAAATACCACGATACGTTCAAATTGTCATTATTAATTTACTGAATCGTACTATTAAAATACAGTGTTTTTTAGATGCGTCTTAAAATGGAATATATCAAGCCATGAGAATAAAATGCACACAAACAAAAAATACATAATTCCAGAAATGCGCTTTGACAATGATTTGTCGTATTTATAACTGACTGACAAACACTGCGCAAAATTTATATTCGTACAAAATGAAATTTTTAATAGAAGTACAGGAAGTGGCAGCACGACAGCATAAACCCACGAGTCTTTTTTCCTCGAATAATTCCAGTTTACGCTCCTCGCCCTGAACTCGCAACACGCAGTCGAAACGTTTCAGACTCAGAGAACAGCAACAGCATTTCTGAAAATAAACGCCGTCTCTATTTTAACCGGCGCGTTACTTCTACAACCAACACAAAACCCTCCTTCTCAAGCAGCGCGGTCGCAGTTACGAAGTACTGGAACCCCGTTGTGGCTCTGCGTCGTTATAATTAATCACGTAGGTACATTTATTACCGTCACCGGATCACTGCCCTAACGACTCGAATGTCAACAGAAGACGTGGACTAAAAGGTATAGTTTTGTGGGTCTTTGTTTGTTTTATGCAGAGCTAAAGAGGCTGTTTGCCGTTGAGACTATTTTGTTTTATACCCGAGACGAAGATACATATAATTAGATTCAAAGCATTTCAGACAATAATTTGGGCTCCTCTGTCTTTAAATAATGTGATATAATCATCATTCTGACTGTAACAGTTAGGTCAATTTGATATCTAACAATCGTATGTGTAGATCGTATATTTCAGATGATCAGATGATATGAACAGCAACAGTTTAAAGGTAAAAATAAAACGTAAATGATTCATTGAACGCTTGTCATTAATATTCTCTCCCGAACTTTGCAAAAAGACACATATTATCTTTTGACAATCGACAATGGCAACACAGTCCGATGTTTAAATATTTTCTTATCACTGATAATCTTTTCTAATTCTAAACGGTCTGGCCTAAATAAACTGTTTTCTATCATCGTTATGGGAAAAACTTTTTTCTGACCAAATGATAAGTAATCATACATAAGTACGAAGTTGCACATGACACTTCTTCGCGTGCGGAGCCTCCACTTACGAGACGAGCTCCGGTGGACGGCAGCGGCGCGTCGAGGTCAGGTAATGGAGTTCAGATATAAAGTTGGGCGTTTGCCAGCTGCTGAGTAACGCGAGCGAGCGCGCGGCAGCGAAGAATGAAGATGTTATGGCGAGAAGGCGCGACGCAACGCATTCAGGTCGGCAACTCTTCTCCGTCCAACCCCCTTGCCGGGACCACAATTTAAAATTGCTACTATGATGCGTGAAACTTTGGCAGCAGAGGTTGTTATTTAAAGTTGCATCAACTACTAAGTCATTAGCGACCACTATTGCTTGTAACGGTATGGTAACTGTGGGTTGACACGATAATGATGATGATAGGGGGGTGAAAGGACGAAACACAATACAACCTTGCCCGAGGCGGGACTCGAACCCGCGATCCTTCGGTCCGAGTTCGCTACTGCCTTAGCGATCTCGGCCACCGGATCGGCTTTTAAAATCTTGTGACGGTTTGCGTTGGCTGGTTACAGAGAAACAAGCTCCGAACTCAACATTCTGGATTACCGTGTTCGTAAGAACGTAGCAGGTTTAAGTATCAACATTGAGTTACCTCACAAATTAAAACTAGACATAAATTGTATTTCTTTATATTGTATTAAGCAATATCATTCTTGAGTTAATTGGTAGAATATTATTGTATACTCATATTAAAAATTAAATTTATGTAATCACGTACAAAATCATTCAGATATACTAAAATAGTTGATGTATACTTAATTCTCTGTAAATAAAAAAACAGTTGACTATTTCCGTATATGGGAAAATATAAACCAAATATCAAAATATTGACGACTGTAAAACGTATCTTACACAAAATGAAGGTCTTTCGTACTAGTTTGTCCGTAAATCGTGCATTGATATGGATTTCAGGCATTCAATTATTTTTTCCATAAACAGTTACAGTTTTCTGTATTACGATAAGGATTAGAATTGGGCACTACAGTGTATCATGAATGCCGAAATATTGTTTCTCTGGGCTGATGAGATGGGCGACACGATCTGATGCTGATCGGTATGAATGTTAAACTTCTCTCGAATGAAACGTCATACGTCGGAAATAAAATGAATCGTATAGATCAACTGGCTTCCATTGTGTACCACGTACTTTGAAAAAGAAATGAGGTGCTACAAAAGATTGGTGACCGAACCCACCCGCGGACACAAACTACTGATTTTATTGACAAGTGATGTATTCGAGGGCGAAGAATTGACACGTATTGAAGATGGAACAAAACACACGAAGATCGGGGTCAGGAAAGTATATTTTGTATCATCGTTGAAACTTCTTTGTCATGTGTATGGTTATTAGATAAACAAGTCTTGAAAATTTTATCAGACAGCGAAATAATAACATCGAAATAAAATCACTGGTATATTGAAAATAAAACTGATAAACTACGTCCGTAAAAGAGTTCGGCATCTTCTCTGCGTCCTTGCCCTGCCTTTACGAATTTGTGCAAAGACTAATGGCGTCAGATACTGTGTGAAAACCGAGAAAATAGCAAGAATACCATAAACCAAGAAAAAATTAGATCATATTCCGAGATTTTACAATTTTACCAGTAAAGTAGAGTCATGAACTGACGTAAACGAAAATCAGGGCCGAGTGAGTTTTAGTACGGGGAGTAATCCAGGGGCTTCCACGATTTTATCGACTGTTTCCGCGAGCAGAAAACTTTGCGGGGAACGACCGGCCCCGCCAATATTGCGAACAATTGACTCTCCGAGGAGCGCGCTTTTGATGTGAGGGCGGTGTTTAAACGGGAGTCGGAGCGCGACGTCTGGAAACAAACAACGTGCGAGAGATATGTGGCCGGTCAGCCAGCCACGGCGACGCACGAAGGACCACACGCGCAAAAGGCGGCGGCGGCGGTGGTGGGGGCGGCGGCGGTGGCGGCGGCGGCGGCTGCTGGGGTGCTGGCGGCAGATTATTGGTAGTGGCTATGCCGGGTCAAGAGCTGGTGATGGTAGTGACTTCATGTTACGAAATAGTGGTGGGACAAGTGGTGGTAGGGGTGGAAAAGCGGTGGTATTAGCGAAAAAACTATGGCAATAATGAGAAAAGTGTGGCAGTGTTGAGAAAAAAAGTGTGGTCGTTCCAGGAAATTGGAGATGGTGATGAAAACTTTATTCGTGCGTAAAGATGTGGTAGTGGTGGGTCAAGTGGTGGTAGAATTGGGAGAAATTATGGTAGAGGTGGGGCAAATGGTGGTAGAAGTGGGGCAAGTGATGGCAAGGTGGGGCAAGTTATGAATTTGGTTGGAGAAACAGCAGTAGTAGTAAACCAAGTGGAATGGCAGAGGTGCGCCGCAAGCGGTGGTAGTGACGTCTCAAGTGTTAATAATGACAAATGCAGTAGTGGAAGTCACGGAGACAGACTGATGATTGTTATAACGGATATGGTGATTGTGTGGGTCGTGCAGATTGAGTTAGAGTTGGCGACTGCGGTAGAGGAGGTAATGGTGCGGTACCGAAAGTGGGGGCGGTGCCATTAGCAGCGACATCGTTTGTAATCTAATGCAGGTTGTGCTAACATTAAAAGCTTCAATAGCAGAGAATGCAGGTAAGGTACTAAATAGGGACTGGTGGTAGTGGTGGGGCCTTAAGAGGTGGTTTGATTGTGCCAGTTGTGGTTTCGGAGGCTGTAGCGGCGGCAGGGTTGTGGCACTGGCTGTGGCCGGCCATCGAACCCGGCGGTAAATCTCCTCAGTCTGAGTTGTGCAACTCCGCCAAGGGCAGTTAGGAGAGTCAGGCTTAAATTTACTCCACGCTTTCCTCTATGTTGGAACACGACATCGGGACGCTTAGAGGAACGTCTACGTTTTGTAACCGAAATAGACGACATAAACAAGAAAATCAAAACTACCTACATTGTTATTCAATTACGTCACACAGTATAATGTAAAATCACAATCATTCTAATTTTTAATTTGAAATTAATTTCTTGACTTAAAATAACTTTTTTCGCGTTGTAACAAATGAGAATGAGAATAATGTATACTTAGGAATATACTGATTCAACTACCTTGAGTCTGATCTTTATTCGCCTTTGACAATGAGAGAAAAAGCATGTAAGCTCTCCATGTATATTTGAAATCTGTATATATCTATTAGGGTATTTTGGTTACTTACTTATTAATCAAACAAATACATATCTACAGTTTTTTGAACTGGAATTTTAATTTAAAATTTTCAATTAGTTCTAAATGGAAAGAAATATATTTCCGGTGTACATTCTAAATAATTTTGAGGCAGAGTACCTTTTCCCTATTTCCAATAACAGAGTTAAAACATTAGAAAACGCCAGTAAATAAACTCCTTTTGAAAAAGAAAATATTCTAACATTATTCAACATCTATTCCTATTTATCTACATTGAGTTTTGTGAGCAAACGTAAATGTGACACATCCTTTGCAGGCATTCAGGAAATCAGGTGAGTGCAAGATGTCTCCTAGATTTTGTTACAATTTATTTCCCTTCGTTACAACTTCAGTCAATACCTGAAAGGCATACCTGAAAGTAATCGAACACCATTGATATACATCACAAGAGAAACGGATCATGCAAAATGTATTTTTCGTCCTCTGAGAAATTCAAAGGATAAACTTGTGTAGTGCTTCGATCGTTGACAAATATTTACGAAAAACGCATACAGTCATTCATCGTCAATTCAAACACAACGAGCAGGCCATTTGTTATCAGCCGTTTTAAAGAAGAGAACTCTTGGTCGTTTGGTAAAAAAAGTAATGTTAACCTTGTGATCAGGTAGCTCTACTATTTAGTATCAAAATATAATAAACTGCAAAATATTATGTTGACTCACTAATTTCTACGAACGCATTATCAGTTGTTTGCAAATGTATACAAATTCGAGTACACGAACATAGAATCGATCAGTGTTACAGACGATCACTTTATTGATGACATATTACGTAAGCCAGTAATAATATTTCGGTAGAGTATGTACACTGATGTTTGTAAAAATTGCAACACTCAGAAGGAATGGTCGGAATCACTTAAAAATTGGTGGATATGTAGAACACTATATCCATCAGAATGATTGAATTTGCTTAGACATGGTGTGCACGTTGAACTAGCAGCGCCATCCTTTATGTGACATGTCACGCCAGTGTTACGCCACACTCAGTCGGTGTAGAGCCGTCAAACGAAGTGTAAATGTGCAAGTAAATGCCGGTATGCCTCGTTGACGCAAAAGGGCCCAATATCAGCTTCTGAATGAGTTCGAACGGGATAGAGTGATCAATCTGCGGGAAGTGGATTTATCCTACCATGGCATTGCGGCTCGAACGAGGTGCGTTGCAACGACAGCAATATGTGTGTTCCTGTAACCAGTGGATAGATAAGGGTCGTACTCAGAGACGAGTGGGTACTGAAAAACACGATGTGACCAGAACGCAAGATGACAGCCAGCTTGTCCGCAAGGCCGAAATTGACAGAATGGCGTCGTCCACTGTGTTGGCTCACCTTTGGAGCACTGCTACGGGGTGTAGTCATGTCTGAGTCGACGGTTTGACGCCGTCTGTTGAGATCTGGACTGGCGGCACGCATTCCACTGCGTCGGATTCCACTGACCAGAAACCAGCAGCGCCTCACACAGCAATAGGCACGTTCACTCGTGTGCTGAGTGGCAAAATGTAGTGTTTTCGGACGAGTCCCACTTCCATTTGTGGTATAGCGAAGCGTATGCTACGCATTCGTAAATCAGAAGGAAATAAATATCTATCCTGTCTCGTAACGTGACATGCTGAACACCCATGCATGAGGAGTTGTCAGGAACTATCAGGGTCAACTTTCACTTGTGCAACTACGTAATTTATGAAATTTCCCACTCATTTAATTGATAAAAAGTGGGCGTTCCGTCCGTCCCGTGTACATGCCCTCGCAGTGTGTAACACTTTATTCGGAGACACCTGCGTAAACGAGCAAAGAGGATATCCATCCAGATTTACGCTAGACCTAACAGCTAACGAGTTCCGGCCCTTAAGTTTACCACGACCTGTCAGCGCACGAGTGAATTCCGTAAATCCGCCAGCCAATTTGCACGTCTCCGGCCGGCGGCTGCTTCGCGATCGCAGCGCCGTCCGCCTTCCGCTCAAGCAAATCGCGGCAGCCAGCGAAGCCCCGGCGGCGCGGCGCCCGGCGCCTTTGCAAAGGACCACGAAGCGCTGAAGCTGGCCCGAGCAGAAATATCGGCGCGAGCGACCGTGAGGGCAGGCTGCTCGCGCCGCGCGGTCGGGCGATTTTTCAGCGCGGGACGGAGCAAAGGCGCTGTGGACACGTGGAAAGCTGGGGGGAAGGAAACGTGAGGAAACGTGTGTGAAGCCTGTTTCATAGGATCATTTTTTCATCTTTTTTCGCCTGTACAAAAAAGATACACTCCAGTCTGGATGTAATGGGTACGAAAAAAAGTCGTATGCATAAACATTTCATCCAGTTTGAATACCGCGTGTCTGGCGGCACTTTTCGGAACTTTCTCTGCTTTGTTAGGCGTGTGGAGGGATTTGTTCATTTTGTAGTTTTGAAATCTATCTGATGTGTTGAATTGTGTTGAGAAATAAATTATGTGTCCGTTCTGTATTATAATGTCGTCACATCCGTCCTCATTCCTAATATAACCTAACTTAATTTGTTATTACAGATGCGATGTTCAAATGGTTGAACTTTAGCGCGAATTGCGGCGTCCGGGGGAAGTATTGTTTTCACGTTTATATATTAAGACAGAAATAACTTCGAAAAACTATGGATACATTCTCATCCGGTTTTGGCACCAAAACATACTACGTAGAAACGAACGTCCTTTTTCAGAAAAATGATGAGAAAAGGATGATAATTACCATGTAATGACTTTAGAGGACATAAAAGCCAGAGGGCACAGAGGACAAAGTGGAGACGAATAACAGAGGGCGGACGGCCGAGAGGGCGGAAGACAGAGGGCGGACGACAGAGGGCGGACGACACAGAACGGATGACGGAGAGGGTAGAGGTCAGAGAGGACAAGACTGTGAGAACAGAGATAGCTGAAAACCAACAACGGAGAGGACGAAGAAGAGAGGATGCAGTTGAAGATGGTGGAGGTCAGAGAACGAGGAATGGGGCAAGGACAGGGAGGAAGCAGGAAAAACAATGATAGTGTGCATGGATAAATGTCATGGTCAGAGAAAATACTGACCTAATTTTCTCTGTCCTCTCGCCGAGGCGGGTAGACACTGAGTAGACGAGAGGGCAAAGATTAGGTGCGAGAGACATTGTGGAGATTGAGACGACAGGATGCGAGTTTTGGTGAACGTGAAGGAAGAGGGTGACATAGCGCGGGGAAGAACCTCGGGGGTCGTGAGTTTGGATACATAGAGTCGGCAGGGGCAAGGGCGGGGATGTGATGATGGCAGAGGGGGGTCGTAGGAGCCTGGGGGTCACAGAGGGCGAGGATGGGACACACGTTTCAATATCAGTGCGCGAGCTGCTGCACAGTGAAGCCCCTGATCCTCCTAATACGACGGGGTCCGCGCTCCTCTCCACCAGTCTCGGCTCGGCTCCGCCCAGTGACGGAGATTCCGACCCGCAATTCTGTCAACGTCTGCTGGAAATGCACAAATAAAATAATGTGAGTGCTGATAGGTGAAATATGCCCATTAAAGGTTTTAAAATTGACGCAATTCGTGTGGTCACTAAGGAGTATGTAGGTGGTGTCTTATTATCAGCGTTATTAAAGATATTTGCAACATCATGTTGTCTAATTCTCACTTAGATATATAAAACAATAACTTTTTTAAAAACTGCGCGAATCACATTACATACGTGTTACATTTATTATTTCTTTAACACGCGGTGCGCCAAAGATATTTCGCAAGCGCTAGGCATTTTTCCCGCACGTTTCGAAATTTTTCCTGTGGTATTAGAATTAAAAAATGTCTGCTTCTCATACAAAAAATAAGCACGATAATGCGTGTTTTCCCACACGGCATGTTAAAATTATGTTTCACGTATTCTGCAAGTATTTTGAAAGCTTTTAAAGTTGAGTTTAATGTGCAAACCAAAGAAGAAGAAAAATGATACAAGAAAATATATCGCGCTCGCCGTGGTAACAAATACTGCAAACAATTCACTGAGATAAAACCAGAACACACGAAAATGAAAGAGTACGAAATAACTAAATCTACATTATACCTCAATGGCATACTTACAAAAATGTAATGCACGCGGTACCGCGACCGCGGGAAAAAAAATTGCATACATGGCGGCAGCCGGGCTGACGAACACACAGAACAAGAGCGCGGCGAGGGGAAACCCGTGTCGCGCGAGAGGCGGGGCGCGGCAAGGCAGCGCAGGCGGCAGCTGGATTCAGACGTGCGGCGCGGACAGGGGGCGGGAACGAGGGTGGAGGCGCGGCTACAGCGGCAGCAGTACCCTGTGATTCATGGTGGCCGTTCATCACGGTTCAACGAGACGCGGAGGCCCCCCAGCGGCTGTAGCCCCGTTGCCACCCGTTCTCGCCGCAGCCTCCTCTGACACAATTCTCAACTTCACTACCATTATCGGGTATTGAGATGCTATTGATGTTGAGGAAATGCTAGTAAAGAGATCTGCGAGAGACAGAAATCAGCAAGAGAAAGAGATCAGCAAGAGAAAGAGATCAGCAAGAGAAAGAGATCAGCAAGAGAAAGATAACAGCAAGAGAACCAGAAGAGAAAGGGGACAAGTAATCCTTCTTTCTTATAATGTTTAAAAATACCTTTAGCCTTTGTGTTACAGCAACATCCTCCAAGGCAAACTAGACGTACTACAGCGCGGAAGGACTTCAAATGCACTCGTAAAGGAAGAGTCGTTGAAGAAAAGTCACCACGCATCCCCCGCTTCCTTCGTCGCCGCGAAACCAAGCGATGCGCGATTTACAGCACCGATGAGCTCCGTAGCGGCGGGAGCTCTGATTTGTGGAGCCGCGACGAAATGACGCGAAGCACCGGGGTCGCTTCTCGCAGACAGCAAAAAACGCAGAATAGGATGCTGGGGCACGGAGCAGGAAGAAGAGCTGATGCGCTGTTTATTGCCTGCAATATCAGAAGATGTGATTCATTGCCTTGTAAACTCGTCGTATGATTATGTTCCGTATAATGGGGTCCCGATTTGTGCTAGACGACAAATGGCATGCGCCTATCTGCTCTATATTTCATGGCATAAACATTAATAATGTTAACTATTATGATTTTGAATAGAACATTTATGAATTCGCACCAATTGTATTGAAAATAAAAAAAATATGTTTCAAGAAACAGTAATAGTGTCATATCTGGGTGATTCATGAAGAAATATGAGTCGTCTTCTGAATTGCCACGACAGAGCGAGGATCTCTATGCTTCGTGTATTGCTCCCAGAATTTGATGCTCGAGGTAGAGAACAATAAACCCGTGTTGTTGCGACTATTCCACTCGTGAAATTAAAAATAATAGTGTTAAATTATACATACCTAATAAATCAATCAGAGCGGTGTATCTCAAAAAGTTTATTGCTTTTTCTACCAGATTTTTCTTATCGTTTCTACAAACTGCCCAATCAGAAACTGTGACTTATCTATCTTAGGAGGCGGTGTACATCTATGCTGATGTCCAATAAACAGCGTATGTACTATAACATAATCCCTTTGATTTTAACATAACTTTCAGTTATTTTCAATATTTGGCGTATTTTGGAACTCATGGACATGGACATAATTTCACTCGTGGAATAGTCTCATAAATACCCTTCGTCCTTTAGAAACTCTCAGATAAATCCCTTCCTCTCTTCGCGAGTCGGGAATTTATCGACAATTTCCAAAGCGTTCGTGGTGTTACCTATGATAATTCTTTTGGAAAATATATGTACTTCATTGGAGTACATAACATTAAAAGTAGTGTTTGCTTAAAGCAGAAATACGACTATGAAAAGCGAAATGAGGAATAAATATACTACAAGCATTTTGTAATAACGGAATTATTAGATACTATTTCAAATACATTTCTACAAGAATTTTCATTTTCGAGAAGTTCGTACATTCTATTGTATCTTTAAAATATAAGAAAATAACTTTCTCCTCCAGAGAGCTGTTTAAGTTATTTTTTAATTATTTATTTTTTATTAATTATTTTTTATTTATTTATTTTTTAATTATTTATTTTTATTTTTTTATTTTTTATTTTTTTATATATTTATTTATTTATGCGAATAGCCGTTATGAACTGTGTGTGACGTGCTAATCAGGAAACTGGACGGAAACCTGATCGAGATGGAGCTCATTGACCCAGAACGGTTGAACTCGGCCTCGCTGTGGAGTTAGTGTGGAATACCCTGCCACCGTTGTAACAACTCCTAGGACCACACGGTCAGAGGAACTGCATGCAGACTGCCTACCAGAGGATAGACGGCCAACTAAGCACGATAAGAGGCCACGATGTTCCCCCGTGCTTGTGAGCGTGATAGTGGCGAGTAGCCAGACGCGGCGCCCGACAAGCAGGTCCCTGATCCGCGCGCGAATTGGGACGAACGCAGGGTCGACAATTCACGGCGGCGCGCGCCATTCCGCTCCACGCCGCGGGCCCTCCATTTGCATTTAATTGTCTCGCACTTCGCGGGGGAGGGGGAGGGGGGGAGGGAAATTACAGTCTACCTGTAGTATACTATAACGCGACCGCCTCGTTGCCGCGCGGTTTCGGGTGCGCGCCGGCAATCAATACCCCTGCCGGCCAGGCCGCGCGAACGTCCGCGCGAGCCGAGCCGCGCCGCGCGCCAAACGGCCGAATAAAATGCAATCGCCCAGAGGCTGTCAGCAAAGCCAGCGCGCGATTTTAGCGACCTGCGTTGCCAGTGCGTTTGCTTTCATGACTGGTTTCCGAACTGGAAGGCCTGTGTATCGTGTTTCATACATTACTGCCGCAAGGTGGTGATTTTGTATCAGCATTTTCATTCTCATTATTAAAATATTTATATACACAGAATAGGTGCAAAAGCTTAACAACACTCCCTACGCAAGATGCTTAACTACGCCAAGACGGGCAAATTTGCTTGGTTTGTGTGAGTTGACGGATAGGAGGGAATTCAAATTTTTGTCAAATATTCTGCCAAGAAAACGTGTCAAATATTTGGAATGGCAAGGGGTGCGGTTTTCAAGACTAAAATTATTCTTCCATCAGCTGAATATTTAGAAAAAAAAGGTTCTTAAAAATTATGTCTTCATGGTATTGTAAACTCAAAGACTAACCTGTACACTCATTTTCGGTCTTGTTTTAACTATTATTATTATTATTATTATTATTATTATTATTGTTGTTATTATTATTAGCTTTGATTTTTGAAAGTAAAGAGTGTTGAGATTATGTTTCACATGCAATGATGTGTAATCCAATCCAGAGGCAGCAAATGATCACATGATTATTTTCATAAAGATGTATGGGAATCTTATTTAACAGTTACTTAGAACATATTATCATGAACTTTTAAAACAGAAAAATAAAGGATTTTTCGACAATTCACACTGTGTGAACTAAAACTGTGAGTTTACTTGTACACTGAAGACACTTTTGCAACATTTTTTTGAGAATGTGAGGTCAGAAAACTAATTTTTCATAGCTTTGAAGCTTCATGGATGCAACTGCCATTGCAATTGAAATGTGGATTGATATTTCAGTCGATGGACATGGTGTCTACTCTGTTCTTCAGTCTTGTAAATGATTTATTTATTTAATGCTTTTTATTTTAATATTTATTTATTTAATATTTATTTATTTAATATTTATTTATTTAATATTTATTTATTATGTTATTTATTTTTTAATTTTTTATTTTTTTATTTATTTATTTATTATTAGTGATTCAGGGCGCATTTACTGCTAAGGTTATTAGTCCTGGGTGGGTGTAGTGCATGCTTTCCGTCCTGAGAATGCTGTGATATTTGCCTCGCTGGATGGTGAGATCCTTCGCCGACCTACCGTCGACTAGAGGGGATTTCCCAAACCAGGTATCTTCCACCTGCGAGGCACCACCCCAGCCGGGATAAGAACTACGTTCCCGACCGGTGTCCCGGCGTTTGTAGAAGTGTAGTACATATAACGTTAAGTATATGTGTGTGTATTGGAAAAGGATAGGACAAGGAATGGGAAGAAAATATGGCACTCAGTCCGTTACCCGTTTGGTATGATGCTCTTCCGGCATTCGCCTCGTGTTGATCGGAAAAACTGCTGATCAGAGCAGCCGTCTCCTCCAGACAAGTGACAGAACTCGACCTGGTTATCTGCCTAGTATCGACAATCCTCCTACCGTCAGGAACTTGAACCCTGGGACTTTCCGGTCAGAGGCGCAGCTGTGACATCCGTTGATGCCACCTCTCCCGGTTTAGTCCTGTTAGCGTAGTGAATGATTTTATCCCTGGAGGTGGTGATGTTTCCCTACCCTTCAGTTGAAACGCAAGATCAAGCAGCGACCTTCGGCTTGCGGAATATTTCTCCTGCCAGGTACCTCTCCGATCAAAGCACCACTCCAGTCGTGAAAGTTCTAAGCCTTTGTCATATGAAGTCGTCTAATGCATGTACTGTAATTGTAAGTGCGTGTGAGTAAGGGGAGAGGGTACGACAAGGAAGAGAAAGGAATGTGCGCGGGACCCGTAACCCGTTTGTTAAAACAGTGCTCCGACATTTAGATCCAAGAAACCATAGAAAACTATCGATCAGAGCGACAGACGGCTAGAATTCTTTACCAGGCATCGGTTCAGACTTAGCTATCTAATATCGAAAATTCGAAACCGTCGGGTATTAAAACCAAAACCCTCCCGGTCTTTGCTGTCTCATCTAGATCTGTTGATATGGTTGATGTTCCATTGATGTGACTTCGTCACTGAAGGTTTCCGTTGCTTCTTCATACAACGTCGATACGTTTAACTCTGGGATGGGATAATCTCTATTTAGTGTTCTTAGGGCATTTTTCATGAGCCGCCTGGTTGTCGGGCAGTAATCATTTTGCATAATGCATAGAACACGCTAGTGGCACTGTTTCCACAGACCACAATATTTACGTTGGTTCAAATTTTTCCCAAATCACTCGGATATCACTGTTCACAACGATAAGAGCGGTCACAGTCGATAGTCGAGCGTGGAATTCAAAGGTATTCACTTTACAATAGTACAATTCAACGATTGTTGTCTGTGTGTTCCAAACAAAGATAAAATATGGTTTGTACAGAACATCCCGCACACGCAAGAAACAAAAAATGATAGTCTTATTGATTAGGAACATTCATCCTCTCGCACATATTATCCGGTTATCGTGCTTTGATAATACGCTAAAGAAACGTAAGTCCAGTGATTTCTTCGACGCCTTAAAGAACAATTTGAAACAGCGTAACGCTGGTCGGACAGTGGCGATGTCCCCTCCACGAACATAACCAAAAGCATTACATGTTGTTCCGGTGGCAATACGCATGTAGGCGTCTGCTCTGGGCGGTGGCCCTGCGCCCATTGTTTTGGGAGGCCTGCTCTTCTTTTCCTAGGGCTTTTTTTCTACCATAAGACGTTTACTCTTTACGTCCCAATGGAACGCATATTCGACCAAACACTTAGACACCAACCCACTTGCGGGCTCCTCTGATCGGGGGGTCAGGAGAACGCGGAACCCTACACATAAGAGACAACGGACAAACAACCATGCCAAAGGCGAGACTCGAACCCGCAACCCTTCGGATCGAAGTGCTGAGTCGGTACACATTTTTAGCAACCTCAGACATCCAGGTCAGCTACATACAAATATTACCTACGCAGCTTCGTTGTTAAAATACACATTTTTGTCAATAAATGATAAATTCATAAATATTTTTTGAAGTCCGCAATCTAACTACAGTACTCTAACAAATCGCAATGACAGAAGCCACGCGTGGCCCATGAACTCCCTGTTGTGAAGCACTGGCTCGCTCCTCTCGCAAGAACAGACGTCTTTCAGGGCTGCGACGATAAATTCTCCCTCTTTATGGAGGCCGTAGCGGATTAAGCGCCCCGACCTTCGTGAAAAGACTTGTGGAACTTTCTAAGGGCCGTGGAATTGGAAAACGGCAAAGGTGGTGAATAATAAGAACCATTGGCGAGAGAGGTAACTCCGAATTATGGGGGAAGTAAAGGAATAGGTCGTCGGTCAAGACGACTTTTGAAAGACTTTAGTACGGAAGTTAATTTGAACTTGTAATTGGATACAGATTTTATTTTTATGTAAATGTCAACTCGAGTGTAAAATTATTCATTTTGTTGAACATTAAGCAAAACCTGTTTCTGATTTTTCATCGTTTGAGATTCAAAATCACAGTTGAAATGTCAATTTTAGAAACAATAATGTTGAAGTTTGAATGTATACAATGTGGATTTGGATCACACATAAGCAAAAAAATACACTGTTTTTTAAGTTTGAGCATTTACGCATTAACGTGCAGTAGCATTCAGCATTATCGAACTTTCTACCTTTTATTTTGATGGAAATACTTAATGATGTTTCGCTTAATTTGACTATAAAGCAATCTCCAAAGAAACTGATCCATAAAGCAGTCTGTGTAGTACAGTACTCATACTTAATCATGTTATAATGCGTAAATATCCATTATTAATAATGTTAAAATGTTATCTTCATTGTGATGTGATGCTCCGGAGCCACAATGTTTCAATAACAGTAACTGGTCTTTACAAGAAACACAGTTTTTCCTGTAACTGTTTTGTGCTAAAGTTAGCAATCACATCAACGTAATATCTCGTTGTTTTCATAATGCCAGTTTGTACCAGCCATTTTTTTACCCGCTGGTTACAATGAAGTATGTTTTACACTTACATTTTGCAATTTACTAAACTTTAAAAATATGGGAAAATTGGGGTTGTAAATAGTCATATGACATATTCTTTTGTATGTTATTATTTCTAGGAAAAGCAGTACTATAAATGTCCTCTGATCACAATTGAATCGGTGCAAACCAAAAGTTCGAAGCCACATTATTTCGGGTTTTGAATTAATGGTGGGAAACTGTCTTAATACATATTGGGTCTTAATACATAAAATGGAAAATTATCTATGCATAAAAATTAGTTGTCCGAGGCATCTGTGATGTCTGAAGGGGGTCCTTCAACTTTTAGTGAAAAGAAAAAATGTTCTATGTGGAAGACTTAGAACCTACTTGCATGCTGTCCAAACGTCGAAGACCATAAATCACCTAACAGTTTTATTTTCTCTGATTCAATTATGATTGTAACTAGATCTGTCCTATGAACCCCAGGACTCGTGCTTGTTTTTGAGGCTCACGGACATCTATGATGCCGCACGAGGCCTCACAGACAAAATCTCACATATCACATTGATATGTTATTATGCATCAGTAAGATTGATAATTACACTACGAAAAGTGGGTGAGAAATAGTGTATTTAAAATGTTCCTCAGTTCTAAGACCCCAAAGCTGTATGTTGATATTCCATTATTCACAGAATCTACTGCATGAACCGAGTACTGAACATCTGCTTTTAAAACACTTATTCTCTATTCCTCAACTATTTAGGGAATTTCTAAGTTAAAAAACCTTGACCTACATTTCTCTGGTATGTTGGTTATTCATTGATTCAGTAAAGAATCTACAGCACATTTTATCAGTATTTTATTGGTTATTCTTAATCAGTGGGCGTGATACTTTCAAGAAAACTATTACGTCTTGTATTCTGTTATTGTTTGTATTGTTTGGTATTTTGGATTGTGTAAAACTTGTATTTTAAAATGACAGAAAAACCATTGTAAATCAGTGCATTTTTTGTTGCTATCACTTTTATATATTCCTCTCAAAATATATGCCCAAATTTCTTATTAAGCGATTTTATTGACATGCATACTTTCGGGTACGAATAACAAAAATACAGAAATGTCTAATAAATATGTGAGAAAATACAAATTGTACAAATTTCAAAAGAAAAAGTCCATGTGCTATAATATAATATATGTGGAATTCTACCGTATTGTAATGAGCTGTACACGCCTTGGAGACTGTAAACATGCCAGTAATTTCTTTCAAGCTGAAAGACATTTATCTCCTTTCACCTCTGTGGCCACGTGAAGCGCAGTTTGCGAACGTCTCTCTTCCCCTATCAGAATTTTACGCTGCCGTGAACCAAAGCCCGACATGCACCGACTCAGTTGCAGCGGCTGAGATGCACTGAACAACGCTGGAATTAAAAAAAAAGGGAAGAGAACGGTGAAGAGACAGTAGCAGGAAAACGCTGCGCTCCAAGGGCCTAATGTGTAACTAGCGTTGTACGAAGCTTCCAGCATGTACTTTCATGTTAAACATTTTTGTGTGTGTTACGCAAGTACACAATAACAATTATTTATGCACCGAGGACGTTATAAGGGGGTCTAATGATCGAACAGCGGCAAAACGTCCGATGACCTTTGGCCCTCGCGCGTTTTGTCGTTAGAGGTCATTAGAAGCAGTTAACGCCCGTGTACATACCAGTTTTTATTATTCAAATTTATTAATTTTCTAATTAACTAGATGTTAACTAGGCTCGGTTTGTCTTTTCATATCCCTCCCATGATTTCCTTTCATAATTTCACTTGATAATTCCCTTCAACACGTAACATCATTCAACTGTTTTCATATTTCCCTAGTTACCACGATCCTCTCGATCCAGATAAGTTATGCAGTTTATATCGACCTCGGTATCGAAAGAAATAACAAGATCTAATGTTTTAAAAAATAAAGTTTTTTAGCGATACTACGTTATAGCTTGTTATTGCCTTCAATACCGAGGTCAATATTGTCACTTTCCTTTCTCTTCCCTTGTTTTTACTATATAGCCTAATTTATTTACCTTATTAATTGGCAGTGAATTTGGCTAGCACTATTTTTATTATAATGGGCGATACAATACGGGAGTCCCTAGTGAAAGTCGTGATTAATTTAAGTTTCTAATTATAAACTGAATTCTAGTCTGACATCCATTACTATCAATTATTATAGAAAACGAGTTATAATTTTTGTAATTTCATGACAATTTAAAATTTTTTAACAATTTTTTTCTATTATTCGTATTTACAACTTTATCAATGGAAGAAAAATATCATTTTCAACCGCATAGTTTTTCGTACTAAATTGATAAAATACTTAACTAATTATTCAGACGGTCTTGTGTCATTGCACTTAGTAAATAATGTTTTATCAACTTTAATTTTGAAAACGTTCTTTCGGTGCTGCCGACCGTGACCGCTAGTGTCAAAAATAAAATCAAGACAGCATGCATATCGGGAAAACTCGTTAGTACCGGGAAAAATGGTAAGGAATTTTCAATTATTATTAAAACGGGAGAGATGGTTCAGGGCATCAACTGATGACACTGCATTTCTGACCGCGAAGGTCTAAGTTCGAGTCCAAACTGCGGCAGGATTTTCGTAACTTGCTTGTCAGCTAGGTCGAATTCAGTCGCTATCTGGAGGAGAATTCTAGCGGCCGTCCGCTCTGAACGGTAGTTTTCCGCGGTTTCTCCAATCAACTCCAGGCGAATGCCGGAGCAGTTTCCTACCTCTTCCTTGTCCTGCCCTCACCCCCTACTTTCACTTACACTAGCATGTTCTACACTACCACATGTGCCGGGAGGCAGATCGGGAACTTAAGCTTGTCCCGGCAGGGGCGGAGCCCCGCTGCTGTTGGGAGATTCCAGGTTAGGGAAAACCGCACTAGCCACCGATAGGTCGGCGCCTGATCTCACCATCCAGCGGGGGAAGACCACCGCCACCTCTCGAGGGAAACATGCACTACACATACGAGACTAATGACCATAGTAGTCTGCGCGCCTGGAATCACTAACAATAAATCATTATTACAAAGTGTTTTCAAGATCTTTAACAAATGCGGAAAGACAAATAAATGAGTCAACTTTTTCGTAACATCTGTGGGGTATTTTGATTGGAGTTGTTGTGTTCCTTTGTTGAACGATTAGAGATTCCGAGTGTGTGAATGTTTTTATCACGCGAGGTGATAGTGGTGATCTCCTTGCCGGATTGCAAGATCCGACGCCGACGTATGTGGGCTAACGAGAATTTTCCAAACCATGTAGCTCCCACGAGAGAGAGACGCCTCACCAGCCAGGACAAGCACTAAAATGGTATCCCAGCAAATTTAGTAGTGTAGTGCCTGTGAGTGGGAGTGTGTGTAAGGACAAGGAATAGGACGGAAAGATCGCGCGCGGTCCGTGGCCGGTTTGAGAGGGAACTCCTCCAATATTCGCCTGGTGTTGATCAGAGTGTAACGTATTAGCCAGCGTGTCTCATGGCATCTATTTGGGGACGCTTGGTTGCGGATTAGTCTCG
>BOPP01000036.1:1916235-1927048 GCA_017312745.1 Gryllus bimaculatus
GGGTGGGCGGCGAGGGGCAGCGGTCAGAAAGTCTTTGACTCTGAGGGACGGACGTAACGGGTGGTTAACCAGGCAGCTGCAGTCACCAGCTTCCCCACGTGTGACAAAGTTCTGGCAGCCGGGACGAAAGAACTAATCGGACACCGCCAACGTTTCGCTGGCGCTGGCAGTTGATGTGTTTATGCGCTCACTACTATACGTCAAGATTACAGTTCAATTAAGAAAATGAAAGGCTTCTGTAATACTGTATTATGAAAGGATGATGAATGATGGCATAGGCGGGTTAAGATTGAGGCAAGAGGGTGGGCAAGCGAAATTTCTAGGCTCTCTTATCAATTCAACTTTTTTAAATTAGCTTATGACATTTTATTTGTAAACCAATTTTAACACAGTTTAAAAAATTTTGAAATGTATTTTTGTGCAGCTGTAGGAGGGGCCGACTCCGCCTTAACTGCAGTTATTCGGTGTTAGTTTCGTACATTTTTCAATTGTGTTAGCTGTTTTCAAAATTTTGGATATTTCTGCATTTTTAATGGTTTGTATGTGGGAAATAAGTTCACATTAGCCACTTTGAAATTACATTAGTTTTCTTTATGCTTTGTCTCAAATTTCTCCGTTACCCTATAGGTAAACAATTTACAATTTCCATTGTTTTCATATTTTTTCATATATCATTTCACATATTTTATTAATACATTTAATATGATTTCATAAAGTTAGAAAATTAAAATGTCATTAATAAATAAAACATCTATTGTTGAATATAGCGAGCAAAGGATTAATGACGCTACACAATACGTGCTACATTTAACACAAAGTAATAAACCATACTTTTTCAAAATGTTTATGAAACCAGGCAATAGAGTAAAAAATTCTGAAACATACAAATATGTTAATCATGCATTGCATTTTATCTTTAATCTTGGTAAAAAATCTTAGAAATGGGAATTTAAACACCCCATGTCTGTGAACAACTGTCACTGCATTCACTTGCTCAGCCTGAAAGAGAAAGCATGAAATACATACGCATTCTTCCTAGCCTTGCACAGGAATAAATGTAGTAATAATTATCATCCTCATTATTACCATTATCATCAGCACTGTTATTAAGTCTGCCTCATCTATGCTTTCAGGGCGATTTATAAAAGTCAATGTGTAAAATACAACAATTAATGTGAGATCAGGTAACTTTGTGTGAAAATTTCCAACACCAAAGTTCATAATTGTATTAAATTAATACAACAATCGTCAATAATTTCATTAAGAATGATGCTTTCAGTCTGAATAAGAAAGGATACTCAACTTCATCTATCACGTTCACTTCGCCTCGGAGCAAACGTATATCCTTGAAAATACCCTTTTGCTCAATGTTACAAATGTTCTACCACAGACATTACTACTGTATTTTGAAACTACAAGTAGCTTATACAGTGAAGGCAAACATTTAATAGTAAAGTAGTAGCAAGTAGCTTGGTAGTTTTTCGGGATGGAGGTCTACCTGTTCTGAACATCAAGGATGTTGTACCTGCAGACACGTGCTAGGAATGAGTCTCGCGAAGACCTACCAGCACCTCCTCAATGAACAGAAATTAGTTTCTCCAGACATTCTGCATCTCCTCGAGTTCAGGTGGTTTCCAGTTCTGTTATTTTCACAAAATCATTATTAGTCGTTATTTGTTATCGTGACGAAATTTTTCATGTCAAAAAATCTAGTCTCCATCACCTCTATCACTGTTACGTAAGTCATTATTTGCCTCTGCAGAAGGTAATATTAGAAGTGTACAGCGACACGGAAATTGAAAACAGAGAGAGAATTACAAAACCATTCGTTATACAATGAAAAAAATATATTTACATAATATCCAAATTCTGGTTATAATATTTTAGAAAGTTAAAGTGCACGAAAATCCGTCAAGAATGAAAAACAGCAAGTGCATTTAGTCATGCCGTGGTCGCCCTTTTCATTAATTTTTAGTAGTATCAAAGCAGTAACTAATACTGAAGAATAATTATTATTATATGATATTTTAGAAATTCTTAATAATTAGCAATGCAAAATTATCAGCGCGTTTTGTTCAATTCATATTGAAGTAATGATGTTATGGCTTTACTTTGTAATATTGCCGAATGTTAATTGTTGAATATTAATTGACATACCTAGATTTTTCTTCTGCAATAAATAATAGAACATTCCTGTAATTCAATTTATTCAAAAAAAATCTTGCTTTCGATAACTTAGAAAAGAATTTCATGATTGCGACAAAAGATAAGAACCCTTTCTTAGATCTTTCCATCACATACTTTGTTTCTAGCAACTCGGTGGTACTGAAATACGTAAGTTGTGCATCAAGACCTGACAGTAAAAAAAAAACATTGCCTTTTTCAATGTGAATAAAAATGCGCAGCTTGCTACCGTTGCGTGTCGCTTATTCATTGAACAGGCGCAGGCGGACTCGGGTGTGACCTCGGGCAAGGCAATATCGACAGAAAGACATCGATTTCTAGAAACAGTTTCTAGAAAAGACATCAGAAATATATGTGAACCTTTTGCAGGATGAAAAACACAACATTTTGTGATGTCCAAAGTTTTGGTGTAAAGTTTTGAGAAATGACTTAAATATAAAAAAATTGAATTATGATGTTGTTTCAATTACGTTTTTAACAATACTTTTCGACACACTTCCATTTTCTTAAGTAACGATGAAGGCTGCATACTAGACTTCAACATTATTTTTTCATTACAAAATAAAAGTTGCATTTTTGTATGTCTTAAATATATTTTAATTTTATATAATGTAAAATCCACCATTAAAAATAATTCGTAATGCTACATTTTGTTGTATGTATTTTTAATTTTTCTCATTCAAATGATACAGAACAATTATTTTCAAAATGAGAAACATTCAACCCTTGATTGCAACCATTAATTTCAATCTACGTAGTAGTATATTTCTGGTTAATTTTTCGTTGTTTTACATGTGATTTTTTTCAACTCTGAATTTTCTGTCATACTACTAAAGACGGAAAATCAATGGAATGGACAAACTGTACTACGATTCAGAACTTATTCTTACAAATATATGAGTGGAACATGAAAAATATTAGTGATAAACCATTAAAATATTACGTTAGCGAAGGGAAAAAAACATAATGGAGTTAAAAAGATAATACGAAAACTTCAAGAAAGAAAAACTGAAGAAAGTTGAATCCAAAGAAAATTTTGTGACAGAGGCGAAGATACAGACAATTAAAAATAAAAACAGGAGAACAGAAGGTCTCACGTGAAGATGAGTGGATAGGTAAGAGGAAAAAAAAAGACGAAAACATTTAGAAGATCCTAAAATAAAATAAATTAAAGAAAAAAGGAGAAAGTACACTAGCAAGAAACAGAGAAGACGGACAGCCCAAGGTGAAAAATACAAGATATTAGGAAAAAGTTAGGAATACCAAGAAAATGAAAATAACCTCAAGTAAGAAAAAAAAACAGAGAAAAATGCAAAGGAGGGGAAAGGTGTGAAAGAACGAAGAGTAAATAAACAATGTGTTCCTAAAAGCGAGAGCCTTGATGGGGCCGTAGAAACGCTCTCCAGTTCCAGGCGCCTCGGGAGATGAAATGCAGCGATGCAGCGACGCCCAGCCGCAGAGACGCAGTGCGGGTTGAGCCAGGCGAGGCGGTGCGGGGGGAGGCGAGGCTAGACGAAGAGAGACGGGGAAAGGCGGGGAGACGCGGCACGAGGCGGGCAGGGGCGGGGCGAGGAGGGCAGAAACCGCTTGAGTTGGGGCGAGGCAGGGAGCGATGTGGCGAGGCGGGCCGAGCAGGAGCGAGGAGGCGGATGAGGGTGTACTTGATGGTGGGTGGGTATAGAGCAGGAGGTGTAAGAGGCGAGCAAGATAAGGAGGATGAGGACCAAAGTGGCGAACGACGTGAAGCCTGGCCGAGCAGCGGCGGCGGGGTCGCGTCCGGCAGGAGCATAATTATTATAGATGGAGCCACAACCCGACCCGGCGTGCGCACGCAATTTGTCAGAAGCACGTGTGCGGCGCGCGAGAGCTGGAGGGGCCGCGAGTGAGAAGAGGCATACAGCCTGTGCGTTCCGCGGGTGAGAGGGTGGAGGAATACGAGACCATCAAGAATAAGAGACGAGGCGGGGCTACGAGCACGAAGGGAGGGTGAGATAGCGCTAGGGGGGAGCGAAAGCGCAGACGAGATTGTGGGCAGAGGGAGAGAACCGGATACTAGGGAGAGGTGGAGCGCCGCGAGTTCCGCAGAGGCGGAGGCTGCAGAACAGAGAAGGTAAGAGACGGAAGCGAAATGACGGAAAGTGGAGTATGAGCGACTGCGGGAAAACAGAAGGAAGGGGACGTAAGGAGGACCGGGGGCCTGAGAAAGAGAGACTGGCGAAGAAGGGGACGGGCGAGAAGGGGATGGGCGAGAAGGCGGGAGGGCAGGAAGGCTTGGTCGCTGCAGGACGGGAGGGTAAGTGGGCGGGCAGGAACGCGAGCGTCGTTATTAAGCGGGGGACACATCGGAGAGCGTTCTGTACGTGCGCGCCCTTTGCCGCGTCTCGGGGGCCGAGGATGAATCACGGGCGCTGCCAAGCGCAGGCGCTCCTGAAATAACAGCGTCCCGCGCCGCGCGCCCGGCCGCCAAACGGATACCTCCAGCTGATGACGTGCGACCCAGCACGCCACAGAGCAATTCCGCTCCTAATGAAACCCGAGTGAGTAAACGGTGCGTCAATCCCATTGAGGGTCCGAATGAATACGAATTTTTAGATTTGCACACACGTTGGTAAATTCTGTGACGTGTTAACATTCTTGCACATGAATATGCTCTCGTCAATCTGAACAAAATATTACTAGCTCTTATCGAAATGAAAATATTTAACACTGGAAAATGAAAAAAAATTGATATCTGCTAACTTTCTTTTAAATCGTAATATATCAATCAATAAATTATAACTACATTTTCCTAACACACTTCAAAAAACATTTCGAAATAAGTGCTTGATTTTAAACAGAAATTTAGATATTTTAAGTGTAAAACCAAGTTATTTCTCACCCCTAATATCGTACAACTGAGACGAGGGTTGTGAAAATTAACACCGTTATAATTACGCCAGAGAAAAACGAAGTTTCAAGAACCGAATTTACAAAATTAATACGCGAGGTAATGTGAATCTGAAGTAAGAGTCTTTAAACGGAAATTATTTTCCTAGATACTAGACAGCAGGCGCAATTTACTTAATTTTACGAGCACGACGACTGAATCTGCATGATGATCGATATAGCGTACTACACTAAACAAGCCTCAACCTTACTTAGAAAAAAATAGCCATTTGATTTAGCTGAGTTCTGAAAATTTAGTTCTGAAAACCAACGTCCAATGAAAAATAATGGGTTTTTAAATGCGAAATGAGAGTTAAAAGTACTCTCTAGAAAAACAAATGCATTAAGCATGGCAATGTGGGGCTTGACTAATAAAAAATTCTTTTACGAGAAATACGTAATTTACAACGCGTCCTGATTCAACTTTCGATAGCAAAATCGTTCATACTGGTTCACGACATACTTTAATGAGTGATATTGAGATATATCATATCTTATGAGTTTTTATTGCATTTCAATTTTCAAAACACGGATTATGTAGACACAAATCCTCGTTGTGAATTGGTGCAAAAATGTAAGCAATATGTTAGATATAAACATTAGAAGGATAGATAACATATACTTAGGGCGAAGAATATTTTAATAAAAACACAATGTAATTCCTCCATTTTGGAAAACTGTTCATTAAAAATAAGGGCTTAAAAAGGACCAGGCGTGTCCAAAAAATGACCGAACTGAGCTCCATGCTCGCAAATTGCTCGACCAACCGAAGCGAGACACATTACGCCATTTAGGGGTGTCATTGACAATTACAACACCGCCTGGTGCGTCTTACTTCGATGTATTGGAGCCGCGTGACAGCGAATGTAGTGTGAGTCTTCACCGGCCTGCTGCGCAATTTTTATGTCGGCCCATAATGACGGAGGTAGAAGAGCAGCGTGTGTGCGATAAATTTTGTTTTAATATCGGTAAAATTGCTTCAGAAACCTTCAAATTGATTCAGAAGGCCTTTGGCGATGAAACTACGAGCAAGTCTCAGTGTTATGAGGGGTGTAGCCGAGTTAAATCACGAAGAACATCAACCTCTCCCTGATAAAAAAAAAAGAGCTCGGATGCCTCGGTCAAACGTAAAACTCATGCTAATTGCTTTTCTGGACTGGCAAGGGTTGATTCAATATGAATAGATCCCTAAAGAACAAACAATTAATAAAGAATATTATGTCGACATTTTGAAGAGATTACGGTCCGCTGTGATGATGAAAAGACCTGACCATTTCACATTGTGGAATGATCGAAAATTCAAATTCCAAATGACAACGCGACGGCCCACGGTTCGTTCCGTCCAAACATTTGCCAAAACGGCACACACATCGGTAATCCCGCAGCCTCCATATTCTCCAGATGTGGCTCCAACTGACGTTTTACTATTTTCGAGAGAAAACCCACCTTGAAAGGCCGCCTATTTGTCTCTTTGAGAAAATCGAAGGAAATTGTAAGAACGTAAGGGGATTCCGAAAGCAGCATTTCAGAGATCAAATGAAATCTAGAAGAAAAAGGCAGCATTTCAGAGAAATTGTAGAACGTAAGGGGATTCCGAAAGCAGCATTTCAGAGAGCAAATGAAATCTAGAAGAAAAAGGCTGGGATCGCTGTCTAGATAGGTAAGAAAAGTACTTCGAACCCGATTGAGAAGTATATTTCACTCGTAAACTAGTTACTTGGATATCCTTGTCGTTTTTTGAACACTCCTTGTATGTGACAAAAGAGTATGTTAAGTTGCGGCAGAAGCAAGATTATAGTACTTTAATATAATCATTTTATATTAAAGTACGCAGCTTCGCGGATGTTTAAGAATAGTACAAAGTGTAGCAATTAAAATGGAAGAACAATAGGAGCAAAAGGGAGAACAAATGACGGGTGAAAGACAAGGTTTGGTGAAAATAAGAAAAGTAGGATGTGCTGAGCTGACGAAGTTATTAGTCGCGGCTAGAACGAACTCCGTGTTTTGTTGTTAGTTGAACAGGCAGTGGAAGAGTTCAGTATGTTATAAAATACGCAGGCAGTACTCATTAAATTATTGAAGAGTAGGAAAATATATTTCCTCAATTAATATTTTTAATTTAATAGTGTAGTGAACTGACATTCTGTGAATTTACAAAGCTAAGATTGCAGATACCGTTCAACTAAAGGTAAAGTTAAAATACTGCGAATTTTCCGTAGGAAGACAAAGTAGTGAGTAAGTGGTTGTAAGTATAATATCAAAATAGTTCTGAAATTCATTAGAAAGATATTTGGTATTTTTTTAAATGCATGATGAAAGTGGGGTAACAAATGTTTTATTGAAAATAATTTAAACAGTTTATTGAGAATCTGTGTATGTGAAGGATTTTAATTTACATATTATTATTATTAATAATAATAATATTAATATTATTGTATATATTTTGTATAACAAATCCGAGTATAATATTTTATAGAAATAATTCGTAATATAAATACAATTAAAAATATACAAAATTTCCTGTTTAATTATAAAAAAATATTGCTGTTATGGTTTTGCATTACTCGCATTTTCAGACGCTTTTCTTTTCAGTATAATTATTAAATCCTTCAAAAATACATATTGGACGAACAGATCATGATCTATGATAAAAAAATGTTTAAATCAAAATTCTACAAGTGTGATGAAGATAAATTTTAAATGAGAAAAACGGATCGCACAAGTCTCTATGTGTTGAGTGACCTTAGTCAGTCCATCACTACGAACCTCTTGGGAGGGTTTCGTGTTTACCTAACTTGCGGATGCGGACCAATCACCATTTGCCATCACCAACCTCTCCCTCCGACTTTTACCACAGTTTTGAACCGACACAAGGCATGTGTACCCCGCTCTCGCGCTAACTCGACATCTGGCATTCAGGAGCGAAAAAAATATGCTGTGTTTCATTTAGGATATTTCCATCTATTGAAGATATAAAAGCCGCAAATTTTAATACACGATACAACGCAACGATAACCCTCTTAGATAACCCATTGGGGACCATGGCAGTTCATGGGTTAAAATACACACATATCTGAATACCCAATATCAAAGATATATTGAAACTTCCTTTTCTCATAATAATTAGTATATCACTTATGTACTGAGTATTGGAGAGGAGCTGAGAGGAGCAACAAAGTGATGTAATATTGCAAATAGTTTCTGCCAAATAATCTCACCACACTGATATACTTGGAATACACAAATCATCTTATCAAACATCTCTATAATATATCAAATAGTTGTTTTATCTCCGCGCTTATATGTAAGATGTTATATTACATAATTTGCAGTTTGATTACTATTGTAGTATCACAATTATCATTTGGCAGAGTTAGACGGTCGTTTGCACCCGAACATTGTTCTTTAGCCAAACACGAATCCCCCCCTAAGACATTCGGACCCGCTTAGTTTTTGAACTAATTTAATGAGGTAGTACGCCATGTATACCACGTTCACGCTTTTTTATTTGTATATTTTGTACGTACTTGGCGCGTCAGCCGTGAACGGGCTCAAGCCTACGGGCGACGTCCTTGCCTAGCGGCGATGGGTGGGTACGTATGGTTAGCACGTAGACATCCCTTATTTCGGTCTTCTCAACCTGAGAAGTTAATTTTCTCATCGTCACACAGAAATATATACTGGGGCATTGCAAGGAAAACGCACACTATAGTCTTGGCTCGTCCGGGAAGCTTTTCTTATTTAGGTGCATATTTTATAAGGCGTTGGCAGAAACTACAACAGAGATCCTTCTTGGCTGCTGCTCAGACGCAGTAGTGATCCCGCCGCATCGCATGAGTAGTCAGACGCACAATCAGCATCATTTCACGAGCAGTACCCCGACAAACAGGCCACAGAACGCGAGCAATCTTTCCTTTATCTTCCTTGACCTAACCGCACTCCTGACTTACACATGCATGCCCTTCACTATCAAAGATGTCGGGGGTCTTTTCGGGAGCCTAGAGCTTGCCCCGGCTGGGGCAGTGCCCCGTTGGTGGGAGATACCTGGTTGGAGAAACTCCGCAAGCTGAGACGCAGGTCACCACCGGATCTCGCCAGTCAGCGCGGACTCGTTTCCTCCAACGACAAAAAAGAGCATGCACTATATTTACGGAACTAACGATCTAAGCAGTTAACGCCAATTAATCAATCGATATATTTAGAAAAATATTATAAGGTTTTGTGCGAGTATTGCGTGAACATATGTTTATTTTGGCAAGGTCAGAGTGTACATATCATGAACATTTTCTGTACTTGTGCTTCTTTCCGCGGGGCATAGTTGGCTTAGTCCTTTTCTTGAAAAATTAATTTAACGTTACTCAAGTTTATTATCATAAATGCTACTTTATCTGCAAAAACGTAATGTATTTATCTCTCAGGCCGTACCGTAACAGATCCACGTATAACATTACCTTCCAGAATTACCCGGGCGCCATGTTTTCGCAGCTGAAAAGCCATACTTGTGTGCTGTACTCGTTACGAGTCAGAAGTTGCTACGCTGTAATTGCCTCGCCGCATTCAACCGAGATTAACGATGATGCGAGGAGGCGGCGGCGGCAGTGGCGGAGTTGCAGGTGGAGGAGACGGTGGCGGATTGAGTGGCTGGATGGGCAGGCGCCAGTTGCTCTCATCCGGGAGGGTGGAAACCCCACTCTCTCCACACCCCCGCTTCAATGAATACGGTCGAAAATGAATAAATAGATTTGGAATGAAGCAGAGAATTTCAAATGCAGTGAACTGGTTTATTCGTTTCCATAGAGTTCTTTGCATTTTAATTGTAATCAAAGAGAAGTTTTTTGACGATAGGGATAAAATATAATCGGTAAAATGCCACATAGATGATGAACCAAGATAAACGGCATGTTAAAAATGGCGAGCAATATTGCAGTATGGTAGCAAAGAATGAAAAAAGTCCTAGTCAGAGACAGATTCTGCGGTAAGACGGAAATGGGCCGGGATACTCGTAGGCTGGAGAAGGGTGGTGATTGTGGATGAACAATTGTGTGAATCGACTTAATTAACATTGCTCCGGGAGTGGCCAGTCTTTAGACTAGAAGTATTTTACGATGTGGATCTAAAGTGTTTTACCAAAAGCATTTTACGAAGAGGAACTAAAGTGTTTTAAAAATCGCATAAGAAGTCTCAAATAGTATTTTTTTTTATTTTCTTCAAATTATTAGCTATTTTTAGTGAAGTGAAGTGCAGTTTCAGGGAAATTCAGTGCAATATGCGACATTACCAATGTTAAAAATAAAATAAAATTTAGTGGAGTGTGGGGCTGGGCGTTGCAGTGGAGTGGAGTGTGGGGCTGGGCTTTGCAGTGGAGTGGAGTGTGGGGCTGGGCTTTGCAGTGGAGTGCAGCGCAGCAAGACGTAGCAGAAGTGAATAGAGTAAATGAAATAAAATTTAAGATTAGAATTAGATACAATAGAATACGACAGAATATAATTAGATGCTATTAATTAGCTGTAAGTATATTTTGGGGGTGTACATATGTATGTGTGTATATATGTGTATACGCACGTGTACATGTGAAAATGCATATGCGTATATAAGTGTATATGAATATGTATGTATATGTGTGTATGTGTGTGTGCGTGTGTGTACGTACTTGTGCGTGGTGCGTGCGTGTTTGGGTGTGTGCACAGAGAGTCTGAGTTTCACA
>BOPP01000036.1:1927304-1945820 GCA_017312745.1 Gryllus bimaculatus
ATTATGGCAAGGGACGTAGGAAAATTTTTCCGTTGGAGAATGACTGGAGTTGATCCCCAAAAATCGTCAGGCGGAATACTAGTTAAGATGCTTTGCACTTCAGCTTACTTTTGAATTGATAGTGGATGAACTAAATAATTCGTAAAGCAGGAGAGCATAGTAAATGTTGGCGGTTCTAGGTAGTCAAATCATACTACATCTTTTGGTTAATAAATCTCAACTACTAAGCAGTACTTTTCTAGTACCAAAGTTTTCAATTCGCCAAATGCCAATCGATGAAAAAAAGATTGTGCGCCTTAGAGCCTGGCACAATGGCGCAGTTCCGAGCCATCATGGTGGTAGGACCAGCAACCCGAGACAGCTCTGTCCAAGAAATCTAGTTTCGGTACTGGCATTATCGACTCCTATACTAGGTCGTTATCTGTATGCACCCTTAGCGGGACCCTGGTTACTCGAACATAGCTATTACTAGTAGAGATCTACTAGACGAGTAATTTAAAAAGAAAATTATGCTTAGTATTTAAATACTTTATTTATCCTGCTGGAATCAAATTAAGTACCCTATTCATTCAGGTTTTTCTAGTATAAAACCAGGCAATGAAGGGAGGTAAGTAAACCGTCTGTACCAACTAGAAAGGCTAGCTTTACGAAGAAAATTGAATTAAAATACCATCGTACAAGGTACAATAGCAAATATCTGAATGATTATACAATTAAAAATTCGTGAACCTGAAAGTGATGCCGTCTTCATAGGTTCATTTGTTTCGGAATTAGCTAATATTCGCCAAAAATATGTAGCTTCCCGTTTACTAAACTAATATTTTACAGTCTCTTTTGTAACAGCGTATCTTGTTTCTCACACCGACACTACAGCAAAACACCAAGAAAACTAAAGCGAAACACCGAAAGTTCAGCAAACTATTTACAGAGCCTACTCAGATACTACCGAGAATACTGAGAATGAGTACTGCTGTGAGTACTACCACTGACAGAGACCTACGCACGTACAAATTCCACGGGCAGACACGGCGCTCTTTTGCCCTCCGAGACTGCGAAATAAAGTCAGCAAAAACGATCAATCGATAAAATAGAATACATTTTATGCCGTTCTAGTGCAAACGGTGGAATGTATGTAAATGTGCTGGTATTAAATGATGCAGGTATTTCGAAATGCAATTCACAGTTTTTGTCAGGTATTAATCATATGGGATATACTAAAAATTGAAAAGGATATAAAAGAAAACTCAGTGGTAACAGATGATTGGTATTAAAGCAAGCCATATAAACGAAACTTGTTGCTTCCGAATGATCCCGGGCGGGCTTGAATGAATTGAACACCACATGAATGAGTGACGACATGATTGGAACACAACCAAGCCAGACGAGTTTCGAGTGAGGCGCAGCTGCGTCGCTACGAATAGAACTGCCGTTGGTGGGATCAATGGAGGTCAAAAAGGGCTGTTCCATGCGGGATAGCATTAGGTGGCCAACCGGGTCACCGGTGAAGCAAAACGAAACGGAGGGTGACGGGGGAGGAGGAGGAGGAGAAAGAGAAGAACGAAGCAGAGTGGGAAGAGTGATGGGCCGCTCTATCGAAGTAGCTCAAAATACTCGACTAGCGGACAAATGGCGGAGGACCAGTACGAGGGGAGCGACAGGGTCGAGTCGGGCGAGGTGGCAGGGAGCAGGGTTGCGTGGGTGAAGGCGTAAGCGAACGAGGAAATGAAGGTGAAAGTGGGAAAGAGGACGGAGCTGAGGATTGAGGCGGAATGGATTCAGTGGGAGAAGCAGGGACGGGGAGAGTATCTGGACGTGCACAGATGAAGCGAAAGGGACAATGAAAGGATGAGGATGTGGCAGAATGGGAGCGACCGAGGCTGGGTTGGGAAGAATCAGGACGGGATAGAGATAGGGTGGAGAAAAGCTAGAACGGGGAAAAGCTAGGGCGAGCAAGAGCTAGGGCGGGAAACAGCTAGGATGGGCAACAGCTAGGGCAGGGAAGATGGTGGGCGGGGAAAGGGATATGTGGGGATGGGGAAAAGAAGATGCGTGGAAGAAGCTATGCGAGTGTAACGTATAAGCCAGCGTGCCTCATGGCATCTATTTGGGGACGCTTGGGAGGGATTAGCCTAGCCACAGGAAGTAGGGTTTTCCGTAAAGGGAGAACGCGAAACGGGAATACACAAGCTTTGGATCTTCCGGCTTATAGAGCTTTCACTGTTATACAGCGGAGGGGGGCGTGACGTAGAATATGGTCACGTGGCTCGCCTATATACACAGAGTGTACAGAGCCAGTGGGTAGTCTGGAGACGTGGAGAATCTCGTGCGTGCACAAAACTTGGCCAAGACGTGGCATATGCGAGCCAGGCTCGCGAGGCTGAAGTCATTAGTTGACGAAGCCTCGGACTTATGTCCTTGCGTAACTTCGTCACGGGACTATGCTGTGTGCCTGCTCCGAGGTGAAGAGTGGTGAGTGCCACGATTCAGCCGATCTCAATCGATAGATCGCTCCTGCGATCGAGGCAAAACAGCTTGTGCGCCCAGAACGACTTTGTGTCCCAGCGTGACATACGTCACGGAAGCTAGCTTTGTGCGGCGCATTTCAAAAGTAGGAAGTAGCGAATGCCCAATCAAAACCATTCTTCAATTCGGGTTTGATCGCTCCCGCGATCAGGGGAAGTAGTCTATCAAGCTAGGGTTGTAAGTAGATTATTAAGTGATATATATGTTTGTTTCTTTGTTAAAAATATTTGTTTATACGAAAGCTCTGGTGTCTGTGGTCGCGTAGTATCCATGACGTCACACGAGCAAATGAGAGGATCGGAAGAGAAGCGAGCGGCAAAAATGAAGGGAAGGAAAAGAGAAGGGACAGAGGAGAGGCGCGAAAGAGGTGAAGATGATCGGCGGGCTGAGACGGAATAAAATAGACACCCGTTGACACACGCACGCCCTCCAGTCGGCTGGCCGTTAGCCGCTCTCCACGATCCTCCACCTCCCTCCACCTCAATCTGTAACTCCTCAGCTCCTGACCACAGCAGCGTATCTCCCACGCACACCTCGCCGCAGATACTCGCTTTCCATCAGCCCAGACGGACATCAATAGTTTACCGTCCTGGACGGTTGATTACAGCTAGTGCTCCTTTAGTAACTCATTCTATATGCCTTTTTGCTTCTGGATTGCAGTATTTATTACCCCATCATGGAGTTCGTAAACTGACTGCTATGTTAATCGAGTGAGAAAAATAAAAGAACCTAATCTTGCGAATCAGTAAGAATAAATAAACAAATGTCACTGATTTTTTGACTCTGTCTTTGAAACGCAAATGACTGACAACTTGTGACAAATTAACTTGTGTACAAAGTAAATTGTGTTACCAAGTAACTTGTGTACAAAGTAACTGTGTACAAAGTAACTTGGTGTACAAATAACTTGTGTACAAAGTAAACTTGTGTTACAAAAGTTAAACTTGTGTACAAAGTAACTTTGTACAAAGTAACTTGGTTACAAAGTAAACTTGTGCTACCAAAGAACTTAAGGATAGCTACTGTGCGTAACTCTAAACACAAAAAATATGCATTTTACTTCATTAGTATTCGCAATATGGACAGTGTAAGGAAATGCTGCAAAAAAATAGTTGAATTTTAACGAAGTACACGTTGTGGGAGTCCTGAATAGAAATAGTGATTGTTTGTGAAACGTCTGTTTTTTCATTGTCATCTGTCCTCTGTAAATAAACATGAGCTCTGAAAGGAATAACAGAAATTTTCAAAAAGGAATAATTTCCCAATTGAACTAACTTGCTTCGAGGATCAAAACACGCGCGACGCTACACGCGCGAGGGTAAATTAGTGAAGGTAAACTGAGAGTAAAAACTTGAATGCAAACGCTCAAGGAAAATAACTCTACGGTAAACGCACCAGGCTACACGCGGGAGAGCAAACATGCAAGTGTAAGCGACCAAGGGTAAACCCGCAAAGGTAAACTCGCTAGGGTAAAATCTCTAAAAAAAACGCGCAAGTGCAAAAAGCTCAAGGGTAAATCCCTCAAAGCAAAAATCTCGTTGGCAAACGCGCGAAGTTAAAAGCATATGTAGGAAAATCGCACAGATTAAGCCGTGCGGGTAAACCTAAAGCGAGCACGTGAGCCCCTTTAAGCCACCGGGGTAAACAGCGGCGCATCCGCTCCTTGAGGCCCGCCTCCACCTGCCACGGGCCCGGAACCCCCTTGCGGAGGCGGCGGCGGCGGCAACCGCCGTGTTGGGGCGGGGGCGGGGTCTGCCGGTGGGTGCTTCCTGTGTAATCCTGCCGAAGCCGCGCGTTCGCCCTCTCAAAGCGCGCATTCGCGAGTCGGAATCAAAACTAATTCGCGCGCGTACGCCAAACACGCCATTAATTACGCGCCCTAATTATCGCTTATTCAATTACCAATTATCCGCAAATGTACTTTATTTAACCAAATATTAGAACTCTCAATAAACGGTTTACGAGAGGAAGGTAATGCATAGAAATAAGGACCACCTAAACTGGAGATGGTCGATATTGAGATTTAATAAATCCAAAAAGAATAGAGGAAACAGAATTTATAAGTTACATGTGTAATTTTACAAAGAAATATTTTATTGAAAAATATCTGCATCAGTAGTCTTCTTGAAGTTTTGAGTAATTCTCAAGAGATGTTCGTACTGGAATATTACATTGAATCTGCATTATTAAAGTGGATAAAAGGATAAATAATATAAAAATGCTTTATAGAAATTGTCTTGTAAGATGATCATTGTTAAACTGTTAAAAATGCATGTCTCTCGAAATCAAAATAACAAAGACTAAATGTATTAGATTATATTGCTAGTATGGTCACTACCGGATCGTTGTTGCCATCTGGAACCTTATTTTTAAAGTCAATCTAAGGGTTTTTGAATTCCAAGGTTCTAATCCCACTTCACACAAATAAAGGTGGTTTAAATATTTAATCCAAAATCAATATGTGTGTATAAAATATGACTAGTCTTAATTACTTCCACTGCATTTTCATTAAAATTTTCCAAAAACGAACACATTTTTAGGAGTAATAATTAAAATTAAAATACTTTAACAGGAATATGAAAACCAATTCGCTCACTGCGGCTAACCTACAGTAATATTACGCTGAAAGGAATACTATTCACTAAATAATTATGGTCATGATCAAGACAGTATTGTGTTTAAAATAACGTTATAAATTCGTAAATAAAATATTTTAGTATCACTTTAGATTTTAAAACTTGTTCCAAATTCTTTTACGTTTTTACAAAAACGTTATTTCGAGTACATATTTGGCTTCATGTTCCAGTCTGAAGCTTTGAAAAGACAAAAGAGAAATTGTAATATTTTACTGCTACTGTGGAACGTGGTCTGCCCGTCATCCTACTGACTGTCACCCCGAAGCTTAGACATTCACTTTGAAGAACACGATGAAAGTGAATAGGAAATCTGATAACTTCCAAAAACCATGACGAATGCTGCAGCGGAAACTATTCTTCCCTCATCTATGACTGGTTTGAACAAAAGACCGAATAAAGAACACACTGTTGATTTCTGCAGCTTTGACGAGTTTGAGACAACGTAAACAATGTCAGTTGTCAATGTCTTTCAAGAAAAACAAAGAGAACTTATTTTTCAAACAACAACACTAGCAATATTTAACATACGTGTATTACATTGTAGTATGTAGACTTTAAAAGCACACATGTCTTTATAAATAATAAATTAAAAATTTTAAAAAAATCTGTACAAAATTCGCATTATGTACGTGGCCATTATTTTGAACATCAGTCAGGACTTCGGTCCCTGATTGACAGTTAAACGGCGTCCTACTGTTAGTAAAATAACCTCTGAAAACTCTTACATCTCGGACGATATCTCTAAGATTACTCTCGAAGCAAGAACTCAATGCGACAAATTGAACGAAATGTTGGATATGTTTTAAAACCCGAAACTCTTTTAACTGGGTTGTACTAATTGTACTCTAATAAAATGAAAAAAAAATGTTTACGTTCCATCTCTAATGGATAAGCTTTTAACGGTTACGATTTAGGATAAGGTTTGATGTCTTGGTCAGGATCGCTAATGATTTAGCTTTCCGTCCACGCCCCCCTCTCTGCGGAATAGCTTGCGGGTGCCGGAGTTTGTTGAGATTACGAGAGTTTGGTTTTCCGGCGGCTGCAAGACCTCGCTCGAGGGCCGCCGTCGCTCGCGGCGGGCGCCGTATGGCGCCACCTGGCGGCGAGCCTCTCGCGCTCGCAGATCCTCCACGTGCCGTGCGGCCACCGGCGCAATAACGGGGCCACCGCAAATCACTGCGCTCAGTCCATTGCAGTGTCCGCACTGCCAATAAGGGACTGAACAGCGATTCCGCTATTGCTCTATTTCACGTTAAGTGAAAAAAAAATCACGGATATTTACACTGAAGATCCATCTAATGTGATAATATTTACTGACGTTTTCCGACGGCAGAATGTTTCCCCTCGAGAAATGGCTGTGATCTTCCCTGGCTATATGATGAGATCTCATACCGACCTACACGTCGACAGCGGGATTTTCCCCAACCATGTATCGCCCACTATTTGGACACCACGCCAGCCGGGACAAGCTCTAAGCTTCCAACTAGCCCCTCGACTAGAAGAAACTAGTTTGGATTACGGAAGGTCATTTACCTTCTAGATCTGCGCATGCCTATCGTCACCCAATCTAATGGATTAAGTTCTATCTAATTATAAAAAAAATATCTATTTTTCAATACGTGACCAAGGCAGTTTGACTTTTCAAACCACTACGTAACACATCTTAACTTCATATCCTACTCATCATCATCTTCATAATTATCAACTTCATCATGTTCTGCTCACGATCTCGCTCGCCATTGCACATTTCAAAGAACACTAAACCATCTCTATGTTTTCTGCCAACGAAAAGGGAGGTCACAAAAAACTATGTTTCATCGTTCTCCTACGCTCCGTTAAGAGTTTGACATTCATCACACTATTCCATGACCATTACCATCATTTCCAATTAACAAAGCGAGTTCACGTGTTCCTCAGGATATTCTCAACTCTCCTGTACCTCATTCCAACACCATCTTCACCGTCATGCACATTTCTATCGTCATCGTCGTTTCTCACTACATCAATTAATACTTCTTGCAGGGGAGATCCAATGACGCCATTTTTTTAAATATTCGGATTTGGTCCTATGGCCAGCATGTGAAAAATTCATTCCACATTTAAAACAAAACATCAGCAGCAGACTGATCAGATGACCGAGATCCTTAAGGCAATAGTGCCGAAGCAGTCTCGGACCGAAGGATTGCGTGATCGAGTCTCGCCTCGGGCATGATTATAATTGTGTTTGTCCTTTTACCCCCTATCATCACTATATAATGTCATCTTCACAGTTGCCACGCCGTTAAATGCAATTGTGATTGCTAATGATCTAGATGTTGATGCGACCATAAATAACAAAAAAAATCATCACCGTCCAGATAAACCAGAAATAACGTGCTATCAGCTCAGTGACAAGTAATTCCGCCCCTTCGCACTTCCCACACCGTTCGCCCCGTCCGTCGCAGCCGTCGTCAGCGCAGGCGCGGTCCGAAATTGGCCTCGTCCCGCGACGGAAGCTGTGCGCGCGGGTGGCGCCAGCAAATGGACTTCCGGCGAGGGCCCCAGGGCGCGCGGCGCGACGTCCGTATGTAAATTGCGGACCAAATAATCTCTCCATCTTTTCTCTGAAAACTTCTAGTTCTGCGTGTAATTTTAGGATGCACACCAACCCAGGTAAGGAAAAGAAATCATTGAGCAGGTAAGCGCGTTAATATATTGTTAAGTGAGGTGTCGTGAAGTGTAGAACAGAGAAATAATGTAAGAGGTACTAAAGGGTCATAATGATGAAGTGCAGTACAGTGAAGTGCAGTTGAACAAAAATTCAGTTTGATTATGTTTCTTTTTTTAAAGGTAATTTTAAATGTTTTATGAATTAGACAGTTTTACATCATTATTATTTTTATTATTAACGTTATTTTTATTATAATTATTATTTTATTATTAATATTATATAATTTGCATGTTAGCTGTAGTATTTTATTTACGTAATTATCTGCCACCTGGTTATGCCCACTTGCAGTTCAAATAAATTTATCTTTTTTATGTGTTAACCGCCCGGCCGGGCGGCCGCTATGCCCACTCCCGCCTGGGCGGCCGGTGCCGCAGCCACCACGCTGCTGTCAAACTCTTCGTAGTGTCTAATTGAAAATATGCCACACTCCCTTCTGTATCAGAATTAAAAGCAAAGAAAACACTAAATAAGTCTCCAAATTTCATGATCAACGTTTTAGAATATTTGCTGAGAAAAAGGAAGAATACAAAATTGTCAAGATAGCAGAATTCATTCAATCAACGAATCATTCGATTGAATGAAAGGCAACTTAAACCAAACCACATTTCGAAAGAAAAAGGTAGTATGGAAAATTGGGAAGGGAGTTGTGTTTAAAAACAATGACTATGGAAAAGACTTCAAAACTGAAGTGTCACCTTCCACTTTTACCTGGAAAGGGGAGAGGTAGTTGGTCTCCAATTTACGTATGCCCTTCTGTGGGTCGGTCCACAATTTACATACGGGTTAAACTCTTATTTTCCTTCCGGTTCCCAATTTACATATGCTGCCAGTGACCGAGAATAGCGCATTTGTTTGCGCATTCTTTACGATATTGTGTGTGTTGGGAAGTACCAATCTGTCCAAACCAATATTATTAACCTTGAAAAATCCTCAAATGCGTTGAATTGTTATCATTTCACTCAGCTCCTGAACTCTGCTTGAAGGTGCTACGGGATGAGAGGGTATTAAGGAGTTTTAGGGCCATATTAAGATAGCGGCGTTATGCACTGACCCCTGACGGACCTTCAAGTTACATTTTACTTTCATCGTAAACTATGGTATTATGCCTTCAATTGATTGATTGATTGATTGATTGATTGATTGATTTATTAGTCATTCCGGACGCGTCAACTTCTACGGTCTTTATTCAAGTGTAAGGCAAGCTTTTCCTCGGGAAATGGATGGATCTCCCCCCCCCCTAGATGGCGAAATCCGGCGCCGACCTCCCGCCGGCTTGCTGGGTTTTCCTCCACTACGTATCTCCCGCCAACGGAGCACCGCCTCAGCCGGGACAAGATCTAAGCTCCCGAGCAAACTCCCGGCATATGTGGTAGAGTATTGCATGTATGTGTAAGTGTGTTTAAGTAAGGGATGAGAATAAGACAAGAAAGAGGACCACGCGTGGACCGTACGTTAGAGAGCTGCTCGTGCGTTCGCTCGGTATTGATTGGAGAAATCAAGGAACACTCAGAGCAGCCGCCCGGGTTAATTCTCCTCCAGGCAGCAACCGAATTCAACCTAGCTATCTAGCTAGTGTAGAAAATCCTGACACCATCGAACCTAGGACCTCCAGTCAGAGGCACTGCAGTGACATCAGTTGATGCCCTAACCCCCGCCTCTCCCGGTTTGTCCCTTCAAAAATATTTCACGTCCGTCGGTGTTTCCTCGTCTGTAGATGGCGCCTTTCAAGCGACAAGATAACTGCCTGTAAACACGAATGGTTGCAATTTTCCAACGCTAAAAAGTAATTCTCGAATGCGATGCAGTTGCAATTAACCTACCAACATCAACAACTCTGACAAAAATACCGAAACGTGTTGGAAAGCTGGCATGTAAAAAAATCGTGCAAAAATTTCTATTACATTTCGTCATGTTAGACTGTCTTATGCTCGAAAATTATTCTCAGTTTTGAAGAAAGCCAATTTAAATTCGCAGAGTGTAGTCATCGCACAGAGTCAGTGAGTTTAGGGGTATCACATTAAGTTTAACGCTAAACTCCCTGCTAAATGGCGGTGGCTGCGCTACTCTGGACTGTGGTCGGAGTGAAGACGTTCATGCAGCAAAAGAAGTACAGTCATTGCGCGCATGATGAAAAAGATGCAATGTTCCTCATCTTCTGCTAGTGCTTACAAGCAAGTACTGTTAAGGTCACCTAATGGCGGCAGTAGAACGCCTCGTGCCAACATAGCACACAAACAGCTTATCAGAGCAATGTCGTCAAAGGACCGAGAGAGATGACTCAAGAGCATCTACTGTAGTCGCTGCAGTCTCTAACCGAGAGGTCCTAGGTTCGAAACCGACGGTGACAGAATTTTCCAATCTATTTTGTCAGCTAGGTCAAATTCAGTCGCTGTCTTGAGAATTCTAGCGGCCGGAAGCTCTGATCGGTAGTTTTCCGTGGTTTCTTCTATCAACACCAGGAGACTGCAGGAGCAGTACCTTAACAAATGGGCCACAGAGGGTGCGCGATATTTCCTTCCTCTTCCCTTCTTTACACACACGTACATTAATATACACTAATACTAAGCAGGCATCACTAATATCAATCAATCTTGAAAGGAAATTACCAATAGTGCCCACGCGAAATTTTCTTTTAATAACAACTCAGTGAAAACCTCCATTGTTGTGTTTGTCAAAGCATATGAAATATTTTGATTCTGTGTTGGGGAGTGAATTACATTATCCCCTTAACTACAGAAACTACAGAAATCGGTCTTCAAATCCAAGTCAATCAACGCGAAATATGTAAGGATAAAAGAATTATCCAGAGAGGTTTTCTTGGAGTTCTGTTTCCCCTGCCTTTTGTTTTACCATAGGTCCATTGCAGATCAAATCATAACCCACACCCCATCCACCACACCATCAAACATATAGTTGAAAATATTACTTAAACTGTTCTTTCAATGACAAGTCGCTCATAAATACCCGTTCTAAATGCTCTCACATTAAAGTGTTTGTCACTGACTTGTTAGTAACCATTTATGTGCATAAATATTTTATTCCCGTGGTTGTTTTTTATTCACGAATTAATGAATTATTTTATTAATGAACAAGGAATCTTTAAAAGCCAGATATAATTTCCGCGTACCCATAAACGGAACATTCTTCAATCCTAAACATTTCTGTCATTATTTTGTCAGTTAATTTCAATAATCGCGACCACCGTCAATTGAATCGCCCCTTGAGTGAAAATTTGAGCTAGCCCCTTGAGCTAGTAATGCAGTTTTAAAAACATTGATTTTTGGAATTAAATTTTCAGCTTCTGTCAGGAATATTACCTATTCAACTTTCTTCAATGAAATTAAAATATTCTCCTCAATGTAACGAGTTATATTTCAAAATAACTACATCACCTCTTCGTTAAATTATTACCTCACTTCAAGTAAATGGCAGAAGAGAAAAGTTGAGAATGCTGCATTATTTCGCCAATATCCGCCCATAAATGACCTGCATCCAACGTCTGAGCGCACTTTATGTATCTCGACTGTATTCCCTGCCTTCGGTTCGCTTCGTTCTTCGCGCTACTCACGGGTCAGTGAATACCTGTCGTCTCAATCAGCAACCGCCTTCGCAGAGAACACGCCCTTAATTATTTTTAACGATCCGCGCTTTGGCCGCGCACTACGGCGCTGGCAAGAGGCTGCTTCGTTATGCAGACACGGCACGACACATTTCTTTCCCTCTCTGCCCCGCCCCGTCCGGCCACGCCCCATCCCGCCCTGTTACGTCCCGACCCGTCCCGACCCTCCGCCGTCGACCGTTACGCCCCGTCCCGACCCGTCGACCCGTCGCCCCGTCCCGACCCGTCCGACCCGTCCGACGCGGTCCGACCCGTCCCGACCGTCCCCGACCGTCGCCGTCCGACCGTTCCGACGTCCGACCCGTCCGCCCGTCCGACCCGGTTCCGAGCGTCCGACCCGTCCGGCCCGTCCGCCCGTCCCCGACCCGTCGACCGTCCATCCTATTTGAGAAGAAGGTTTATAGGGGTTATCGGTATGGATACGAAGTTTAGAAGATGAAACTATGTAACTGAATAGTAAATGCCTTAAGCCACTGTGCCACATAGGCCGGACAATAGTCAAATGTGATACAAAAGGTGATTGGGAGAGCCTACTATGTCCCAACACACAGGCAAAATCCATGTCCTTGGGATTCATGCCCGAGACGCCTTTCGTCAAGATGCACGTCTGTATTAAGCGAAGTCAGCTTCGCAGGTCTGCGGCGTAAACACGCCTTCATACCGACAAGTTCATTAAATAATGCAAGTCGCGTCAGACGACGAAAACGCTCTTGGCACATCACCCATCGAAAGTCACGCCTTAATTAATCAGTTATGAAGAACGGTCTCCGTTGCTTTTGAGAAGACCCACGTCCGCCCATTCTACGCTGCTTTCCTTCGCCATCCGACGTTAACGTCGAGGCCCAATCAACGCGCTTATCTGCGCCTGCGATCCCATTCCCAAAACGTCGGGCGGGCGTCGTGCGCAGCGCCGGGAGCATTCATCTCGGACGGAAAATTGGGCCGGGAATTTCCACCACCTGCGTCGCCTGAAAGGTATTCCCGCGGCGAAGCCCGCACTCTCGCCGTAGCACTGCGCCGACCCCACCCTCGACGCCGCACCGTCGTCCCCACGTCCCTGACTGCCACGGTCCCGACCGCTCCCGCCTTCCCCGCTCGCCCCCGCTCCCGCTCCAATGCCACAACTGACGCCAACGCCGTTTCCACGGCTATCAGAGCCCCTGCAACTCCGACTAGCCTCTCTCTGCGCGGTCTTCATTCACCTCTGCCCCCGAACCGACACCAATCCTACCACCGTCCTCGGTGCCTGTCTCACCGCTGATTGCGCGTCCGCGGCCCAGCTCCTCCAGCCAACACTCCAGTTTCGACCTTCACACACACACACCTACTGTCAATGCCACCTCTGCTCCCGTGCCACCCACGTCCACAACGCGGTGTCCGTAGCCAGTGCCACTTGCACCGTTGACTCACCTTCCACTACTTGAACCAGCCACACTCCCTTTCTCAATACCACACCCGCCGACTTCCCCGCTTACGTAGCCACCAGAGCCCCTGTTACTCCGTCAAGCCCCACCCCAACACTCCCGCCAAAGCTTCCAATCCTGCTGCTCACTCCCTTCCTCATACACCCCAATCCACACTCATCGCCCCCGCTTCCGCAGCCAACAGGCTCCCTTCCGCCTTTCCTCTTCCCCACACTCGCCGCCGCCGCCGCCGCCGTCGTCATCGCCTAAGCCCTCGTCGCTTCCCCTCGCCAAACACCCTCCCCCCCTCTACCGCCTGCGAAGTTTCTGAATGCGCCCCTGCTGATGTCGAGACGCTGCAGATACGTATCGTTGATGTAAAAATTGCACCCTGCGAAGTATCCCCACACTCCAAGCTTCGCAGCTGACGAGAAACTTTCCTTTCAAACGAATGAAGAATTATTCTTTCTTTTGATACCTTTCAACTTTTATAAACAGCAGTTAAATAACCTATTAGATAAAAAATGCATCGTTGCGTTTAATGATGTAAAACTGGAAGAGTTAAAATCGTAAACAAAATATTGATGAAAGCGAATTTGCTGAAAATTCCCTTAGAAATCATCTGGTACCGTACTATATGCATCCTTGTGATACGAATTTGTAGCACCGCAAGAAATACACGACTGTATTGAAAATTCATATCTGTTATTAATTTTCGGTAGAGGACAAAAATGAAAACAGCTGTGCAATTCAAATGTACGTAATATAATTACTAGGTAAGAGGAAATTATTTTACCGATTTCAGTAAAAGAAAACGCATAGGAGTAAAAAAACTAAATTATTAACTGATCAGAAAAAAAGTACTTAGTGCCAACCACAAAAAATGATACTTAGAATATAGAAGTAACCCCAGATAAAGCAGCTTTATGTTAATCTCAAGGTATGTGGTTTCTACACAGAGTAAAAGAATTGTACTTTCTGGATGAAAAGACTTGCAGCTTAGCTAGTACTAATCCAGCATTTCCGTAATATCCTCCAATTATTTCTGCCGATTGCCGAAAAGTGCCTTGAAAAAAGTTGGGAATAGAACGCAAAGTTTTCTTTCCCATCTTGACCTCCATCTCGTTCATTAAAATTTCCCCGGTCAAACAGGCCTACCACTCACAAACTTGAACAAAAAAGCTGTTAGAACTTCAAACCGTTCGCCCAGGTTCAAATTAGTCTGAAGCGCTCAATGAAGAAATTCCTCAACGCATCACGCGGCCGCCGTTTGAGATCCACCTGAATTGTCCTATGCATTCGTTGTGTCTCTTCCCAACCAGCAACGCTGCAAGCAAGAAACACGAATGCTGCGGTGGAGGGAGCAACAAAAAGCTTCTCGCTTGTTCCCAGCGTCGCGTCAGAGACAAAACCCGAAGCTCGTGTGTTCGTGAGAGCAGAAGAGGCCTTTGTTGCTCAGCAGCGAGGGAAAGCGCGATCAGGCTGTTTCTTCTGCTTGCGCCTCATTTTCGAGGTGTATCGAGCTGCTATCTCCACGCCACGCTACAAAACACTGGTACCATCGAGCACCACACGTTGCATGCCCATTATAAACCCGTAAAGAAAGCATAGCTCCCGTAGAAACACCATAGCATCGTAGCATCGCAGAGTAAACACATAATAGTATTAAACTCTATATATTATCTTTTATAAAAATCTAAGATCGCGTTGAATAATAAAAGATGAAAGAACTGCCATACAAATATGCAGGGAACTTCTAGAAAATGTATTATCACTTTCCAATTTAAGTTTTATTAGTTAGAAAAACAGTAAAGGTCTCACTAAAACCAAAAAAGGGAGCAGTATTGTCGGAATGTTTTCCTTAATATTTCTTAAAAATAACCATCGGTTAAAGAATCACAAGTTCGTAGACAATAAGACAAATTATTGGAGTGTCATGTTAGGCATGCAAAATTGATCAAAAAGCAGGAAAATGACATACTCAAGTTGCAGAAATGTACTTCAGAAGCCAACTTGCAACTGCCACAAGCAGCTAGAAGGTCAAGAGTAATAGGAAACTTCAAGGGTTAAGTGAGAAAAGAAGAGTATTTATGGACATCTAAAGGCACAACTGAAAATGTCGTTGGGCCCATTCCAATTGATAATAATAAACATTAAAATAAATATAAGTGCAAAATCTTGGAGGAGAAAAAAAAAGTATTTCAAAACTTCGTCAACGAGAAATTGTGTAATTCTGTAAAAATATTAAATGAATTGCAGAAAATAGGAATCTATAGCAGCCGCGGTAGTGCTTGGCATTATCTATGAATCTTCGGATATATTTATAAAACTCATATTTCTTCTCTCCGTAGCCAAAGGTATGGAACGTTTCTTTACTGTGTGTCAGTTTGTTTAATTAGGAAGAGCACCGTCCACCTAAAATTTATCAATTATCAATTAGTATAGTAATTTCCAGAGTTATCAACAGAAAGTTATGTGTTACATTTATATAAAATTTTGAATTTGTGTGCTCCACCAGTCTGAAATGTTACGTGAACCGAGCCGGCCTGCAGGCTATAGGCTGGAAAGTCCTGCTCTAAGTAATGAGCTCTATCAGGGCAGTGGAAGATACAAAATATTTTGATACTTGGCTCAATTTACTAGAAACAATGACTACATTCCAAATTCATATATTTTTTTTATTATAAGTATTCATTTTTCAATTTTTTCCTAATTTTTATGTTTTAAAAATATTTATGGAAAGGTGTTTCGAATTAAAAAATCCCCTCCCTCACTAAAATACTAATCCGGCCCGCCTTAACACCAAACCCACTGTTTCTTTTAAGTTTTGATACACCAATATATTGCGACCGAGCCCAACAATGAGTACAGGAGACACTGAATGTGCTTCCGAGCTCAAGCGACGGGTCGGGAGAACAAGCCATGCTGCCCCACCGCATTCTCAGACGTCGTCAAGGGGCCTAGCGGTTAAGTCCACGTCGCCATCACGGCGCACAACGACCAGGGCCGCGCGCACGGGCCAGCAAGAAGAGCCGTGCGGAGGGGGGGGAGGGGAGCGGAGGGCGGCGATGGGGCAGAAGGGCACCGACCGTGAGCCTAACGACCGCGACGAAAAGCCTCCCTGTCCCGCGACTGCCTCCCCCGCGGCGGCGTTGGGGTAGTTCCTGCAAACAAACGACCGAGTGAAGTGGTAAGGTGACCCTGCCGCAACTGCGAATTTCGTGATGGAGCAGAGTTCGGAAGCTTCTTGCTTTTCTATTCTGTCTTTTCAAAACCGTACAGACCCATTCACAACGCAAACATGAAAATAAGAATAACACATACACATAAACTTTCGCATAAGTGACAGACTCAAGTATTTACAATGTCCAACGTAAACATAAGCAAAATAAGATTTTTGTAATGCCTGTGAGGCATTCTAGTTAACTATTGGTTGGATGCGAGAATCGATTTCGAGATATTGACTTTGTCCATTGCCTACGGGATCAAATATTTTAATTTCAATAAAAATGAAAACTAAATGATACCACTATGTATACTACAACAACTAAACAGTACTACTAATACTACAGCAAAAATTAATTACAAAAAGATTCTACGCTACAAAACGAATCAGAAAACTGCCGAAAATCAACAACGAAAACTGAAAAATCAGTCTTTTGTTCGATCTCTCAACTTGGTTCCTATTTCGATACTCGATTTGGAGTTAACATAGTCTGATTGGTTCATTTCTTACTTTAATACATCGATGTTTTGAAGACGAGGATTCTTGAACATCGACGTTTAGTACGCCATGTTCTTTTTACGTTTTTACTTTCCTACATACATACGTGTATACGGGTAATATATCTAGTATAAAGTTATGTAATGCTGCGCAAAAAAATCATTGATCCAGATTTTCAAGAGACAACAATTCATTCGCGGGCCCTGATAAAGAAACAATGGATAAATCCTGATTCTAAATTAAGGTAAAAATCCTATAACATGATGTATAGCCAGAATCCCCGTTTTGTGGTCCTTGATATCAAAAAACCGATGACGGCAAAACGTCCGTATATCTGTGCGTCTGTGAACACCACTACCGGCAAAACCAGAGGATTTTTTTCCAAATTGAAGAAACCCTTGTTCATCTGGTTCGTGTCGAAGCTGTGAAATTTTTAATAACACTTTAAAATTTGGGGGTACTTTACACGAAGCCCCCCGGATATTTTCAAAATTTTCTCAAAAGAAGCTCCAATTTCTTTCTCTCCTGTAAGAATAGAGTAAAATACACGTATAAAAGTGACATAGGTTTGATTTTCACGGTTAACTCTGAATTTCATAAAAATTTAAAAGTATGATTTTTTCCTGTCTTCTTACATCTACAAAATTAAAGACAGATATTTTTACTTCAAATGAAATTTGTTGACCATAATTAGTTCTTTTGTTAAATCCGTGTACATTTTTTTGAAAATTTTAGTAGTTTTCGAGCAATACTGCGTGGAAATACTGCGTACTTGCAGTTTAAAAATATGACAAAAACAAGATTTTCTCCAAAACGGCTCCAAACTTTTTCTTTAACCTTTTGGTAGGGACAGTGCTAATGGTCCTCTAAGAGATGACATAAACATCAGTTTGTTCTATTCTTTTTTTTTTTCAAATTTACAAACATTTTTCTAACTTTTTGACTTGTCTCTCGTGTTAATATTTACATTAGCGGCGATTTATTTACATTATTGTATTTACGAGTACATGTGCTTTAAGTAATATCATATAAATAATCACAGCTGTTTTCTGTAGAAACTAGTTCAAAATTCCGCATTTTCAGAAACGCTCAAACATTTTGTCAATAACAGCTCCAAATTTTTTCTTCAAAATATTTAAACGATAGTGATAATTGCATTCTTTAATACAACGTAAAATTCATTTCGGGATCCCGGGATCCTTTGTTGATTTTTAATTACCTTCAAATTTTTAATAAACAGTAGCGCTGAACCTCTCAAAAATTTTCAAAAAAAATACATTAAGGTCTTATTGGTCTTTAATGTTCTTTAAATAATATTTCCGTTCTACTGTTAGGAAACCGAAAATTTAAGAAAAAGTCAAAAACATGTACTTTGGACGGCGATAGATGGCAGCTGGCAAGAGATGTGGCAAGCCCAAATAGTTAGCCGATACCAAAGAAAATATAAAACTAATACGGGAAAGTGTGTCATTCTGTAACACCCCTACTTGGTATTTTTGATCGTAGATGTGAAATTGTCTTATCACAATTTTGCGAAAGTTAAAATATGAAATAAGGACTGATGAGCTCACTGTCTGCTAATGTGATCGAACCAATGATTTTTTGGCAACATCACATCCATGTGAGTTCTGTAACATTAGAAATTAGAGATATTAGCTAGCAAATATCTTATAAATTCAATACATGGTCTCACAAACAAGGGGAAACACCAAAATGTATATCCTAAAACCATACAATACATACTAAAAAAAACCCTTACATCGAAATATACATCTTTAATTTTATCTTATCAACTTTGCAAAAGTTAAAATATGAAATAAGGTCTGATGGTACCACTAATTTGTTCGAACAGATGTTTTGTTGTCAATGTCGCATAGTTAGCTAATATATATATATATATA
>BOPP01000036.1:1946383-1956990 GCA_017312745.1 Gryllus bimaculatus
GAGAGTGGGAGGAAAGGAGAGAGTGGGAGGAGAGGAGAGAGTGGGAGGAGAGGGGAGAGTGGGAGGAGAGGGGAGAGTGGGAGGAGAGAGAGAGAATAACTGTGGTTACCTATCTTGAGGGATAAGGAAAAACTATGTTATCTTTCATGAAGGTATTGGTCAAAGCTAACCAATTTCCATATTCTACTCTCATTTATTTTGGACTAGGGTAACATGTTAAATTTCAGGCTAAATGAGGGAGAACTTAACATGAAACCGCGGATATGATGGAATTTTTTCACACAAAAGTAACAGATTTATTCAACAAAATTGCGGGTTATGTGTTCAGCTTGAAGATATTCACGAATACGCGCAATAGCTCTCATTATTTGGGGCGTTGGCAGGGCACGGAAATATTAAGACCCTGAATATAGAGGCGCTCCGTCGCCCGGAGTACCCGCCTCTTATACCAGGTTTACATCGCCATCAATTCATATGCATTGAAAAGAAATGAATGAAAAAATGAATGAACATGTTCCGAGAAGTATCTGAGGTTTTGTGAAGCAGAAAATTTCATGACCAAAATGAGGTCGTCAGTCCCGTGTATCTCATTTTGCGTAATATTCAAAACTGACAGTTATTACTTTTCGTGATGTTGGTGACCTACAATTTGTGACATTTCACTTAGATGGAACATCATTGGTTTGGGCATCACAACAGAATTGCTAGCAACTATTCTTGACAACACAATTTTAAAACTGCTTGAAAACACTATCCACAAATTGCGAAGGATCTCGCGACAGAGCAACAGTGATCGAGTTGTTATTTGATGTCATATTCATGATGTTATTTTGTGTCATATGTGTAGATGTGGACAAATTGCATGAATTTTGTACTAATAAATGAAGCATACTTAATGTTTTGCACAAATCTAAACAATAAAAAAATAGACCAGGGTGGCCAGACACGCGTTTATACAACTGATATGGAATAGAGAGTGTGCAGTGTACAACGAGCTTAACAAATGTCCAAAACCGGCTGAAGACGTGTTTATAAAACTTTTCTTTTTATAGAATTTTCATAAGATAAATTACATTCTAATAATATTCTACAGACAATAACTTTTTTGTAATAACTGTCTATACTCCAACGCACTTCAATCAATACCCCGGTGACAATATACGTCGACACGAGCTGAAATAACCAATCTTCAGACCCTCCAAATGTTAATTTGTCGATGGAATACCCGAAAAGGGTCAGATGTTGAGAGCGTGAGACTGCACAAAGCGCTGATAATCTCCAGAACTACAAGGGGCATTGCACCTCACTGAAGTACACAAAAATCTCGTCACTCACCGCACAGTGTTTGTCCCAATTCCAAACAACGGAGTCCAGCTTGTCTACAACATTTCAAAGCGGGAAAAACTATTGCAAACATACGCAGACAATAGACTCATGATGAAGGTTTTCAGAAACATTGGAAACGAACGTCGAAGGAATCATCACCGACCTATACTACTAAACAGTGATAGATGACTCACACTTTAGTGAAACAGAAAATGGAAAATGAAGGATGCGTTGTTAATGTAATATAATGAACAACATTTCATATTAAAAAATTACCATTATATCTTCCCATTCCTGAGCAACATTAATATACGCATTAACATGTGTTTGCACGAATGTTTCATTGTATTCTTCGTTTTTTACTAAAATAAAATAATATGATGTAGCTCAGTTCCTTATAACGCTAATGAAATAATAACGCTAATTACCAGAATAAGCGACATAGTAATGAATATTTTTGGAATCAGTTACTTTAACCATTTAGCAGTTGCGCTCTTAATTGTAACGTGAGTGGTAGCATGGATTGTAATATTATATTTGGAAAAGAGTGTTTATTAACAATCTAATACAAACAAACCACCTTTTCTTTAATATACACAGGCAGGTAGGTGTATCTAACACTGTGATTAATTTCCAAATATTTTATATCATATTAAGCACTACATTATTTTTTGCAACTACTACATTGCTGACATACTACAAATGCTACGAAATGCTATCCAAATCTTTATATATTACACTTTTCCATTACTCGTAACTATGCGAGTAGATATATGTTTTTGAAATGTTTCATATTGCACACATGTTTTGTACACATGGTAAACTTCGCCTTAAATATCATTGATAAGACAGATTTTCACATTTTTTCATGAGGTTACATTACAAACATGTTTCAGTGTCCACAGCCGACGAGCATCTTACGAAGGTTTTCTTTCACTCTGCTAAGTTCACTCACTGCATACAGTTTAAGCAGTCTTGTAGTTCCGTAACATATATTGATTCAATACAAATTCTGTCAGTTTTCGCGATGTCGGGTGTCCGGTCTGGACGACTATGATATTTTAACAAAACAATGCATCGATGCAGAGCTTCCAATTTACTTGATCGTTCTGGATTTTACATACAAGACACGCAGAGTATCTAGACAGATACTTCCAACATAAAAAAATAAGAAAGAGTAAAATCTCGCCTCCGATGAGTCTGTGAGTCTGAGTCTCCGAGTTTCCGACGGTCTAGAACGGGGACGATCCAGACTTGTTTGAATGACCAGAAAAAAGACAATATCCAGAGAACTCGCGACCTATCAAATTGCTCCACGGGTCGGGGAGGGCGCGTCACCTAAAGACAGCGAGACTAGTAATCTACCGATCCAAAAATAAGTGTAATCAAAAGTAATTTTAAAAAACATTCTTCATATTCTTATAAATATCTGCGCAAAAAAGAAATATTGTCTGCAAAACAATTCTAGCGACTGAATGTTAATTATCGAAGGTTTTCGGGGCATCTACAACACAAGTTGAATGACGGAACAGTAATTTAAGAACCATCTACCTCGCGCAATCTTCCCTTCCGTATCTTTGTTCTTTACGCTGCCCTTACACACAACACTTGCGTACACTACACTACCCTATAAATGAGGAGACCAGACCAAAACGTAGAATTTGTTCGAATAGGGCGCTGCTCCACTGTAGGAGACACCTGGAGGAGGAAACCCCGCAAGTCTACGTGTAGATCGATGACTAATAAAATCGTTGCAGCGGAAGAAACGACAGCCATATCCGGAGGTAAAGAAATCATTTACAACAGTTACAGGACTAATGGCATAAGTAGTTTACGTGTAACAACCGGATCACATAAGAACAATACATTCTCATTCACTCGTGATGGCGCTTTTACCACGACAGAACATCCCCCAGGCTCCCCCACGCGATGGCTCGCGGGGGACGTGCACGGGCGCGTGGGCGGGCAGGCGCCTTGACGCTCACCAGACGCGCTGCGGGCCCCGATATCGAGTAAACATGTTAAACGCGTCGGTATCGTAAAGCGACGCGCGTTTATTTGCTCGCCAGAGAGGCGGGAGGGCTCCGCGTTTGCTCCAAGGGAAGGGTAGACCGGTGGGGAGAGGGAGGGAGGCACAAGATTCCGTCTGATCGCCGATGCAGCGGAGCTAAGACTGCAGCGCAGGGAAGGTGAATGACGACCGATCGCTCAGTGATGCCACATTGGCAATATTTTTCACCCCAAAACTTTGTTCGTAGAAATGAATGTGTGTGTAAGTGTTTCAGCGTAACTACGAAACTCTCGAGCAATTTGATGCAAACTAAACATGTATGTTAGTAATAATTTGTAAAAATAAGCCTGGAGCTTATGCATTCCTAGCACTTCTCGAGTTAGTGGAAGAAAAAGGCTACTTGTCTGAATACCACGCACACTCACAATGCATGGGGATATCAAAACATAACCCCCAATACATATAATGTCTGTGTGATCGCGAAAGCGGGCAGAAGAGGGCGGATCGCGGAAGGTGGAACGGAGTGGGCGGGAGGGGATTAGAATCGTGAATGCGCAGCATGCGCGGCATGCGCAGCGAACTGAGTGTGCGGGGAGGGCGGTATAAACGAGGCGGGCGGGGAGGGCCGAGCGGGTCGGGCGGGAAGAGTGGAGCGGCAGGATTTTAGGGCTAGGTCGAGTTCTGACGCTATGTGGAGAAGAATTCTAGCGGCTGGATGCTCCGATCGGTAGTTTTCCGTGGTTTCTCCGCTCAACACCAGGCGAATACCGGAGCAGCACCCTACGAACAGGACACGGACCGCGTGTGATATTTCCTTCCTCTTTCCTTTCCTATCCTTATCCCTCGCTTATACACACACACATATGCACTACACTACTTATACACACACGCCAGAAACCCGGTCGGGAGCTTAGATCTTGTTCCGGCTGGGGCGGTACTTCGCTGGTGGAGGTACCTGGTTGCGGAAAATCTTGCTAGCCGGATCTCGTCATACAGCTAGGGAAATATCAACTCTACCTCCCTAGAAAAACATGCACTACAATTACGGGGCCTTAGTAGTCGATGCTATTTTATTAGAGAAATGACTAATCAAAATTAAAATAAAAATGGTGGAGTATTAGAACGAGAAAGGTGGGCTGGAGGGGGCAAGAACGGGCGAACAGGGCCGGTGGATCAGACGGAGCGGGCGCTGAGCGGGTGCTAGAGATAAATAAACACCCGCGCAACGCTGGGGAATCAGCAAGTGCAAAAATTGATTACCTATGCGGAGAATACTAGGAAAAGGAAAATGATCACAAATGATTTGAAAATACATTAATAAACAATGAAACTAACTTAACATCTTTTCCGCGATTATAAATTATCGAGAATAACTCTTCTATTATCTAAATTTAAGAAATCAGTAAACTTTAATCAAGTTTGTTTCGTTTTACAAAGGTCGTATCTTAGAAAATCATGTTTTATGTGGTTTTGGGATCTTCAACTGGTGACAAAATAATTTGTCATTAGCTGATCAAATAAAATGTATAATCAAGTGTCAAAAAGTCCAGTTTTCTAGCCGACTATTGTACCTGCAAATAATAACTGGACTAGACAAACAACCTTTCGCACTTTGGCGGGAGTGTAGTAACAACACTTGCCCTCTATCGCAGATTAGAATTGCTCCATAGGTACAATGTGTATGTATTTGTGTGTATGTGTGTACTTGACTATGAATTACTATATGCCACCAAAGCTAACAGTCTTAGCGCAAGCATGGTTAGTCAAAAAGTGTCCCTCCAAAACTTTATATTAACTTGATGATGACCTGATACTTGAAATTTGCAAAGACATCAGCATCGCCATTTAAAACCCAACAGGACACAAAATAAACATTTCCATTGGTCAATCTATTATTATTATTATTATTATTATTATTATTATTATTATTATTATTATTATTATTATTATAGTTCAATTTAGACAAACTATAATTAAATTCTTTAAATAATGAGCATACAATTAAACCTACATGCATTAAATACAAAATGCATTCACAACAAAATAATGCAAAATAAAAAAAAATTTAAAAAATAAATAAAACAGTATATGAGATTACATGTAAGAAATGATTGATTCAAACATCATACAAAACAACGCAAAAACCATCGCAACAAACATCAAGAAAAAGTCTCAATGGAACACATTTGTTAAGAGCAGAAGCCTTGTACTCCAATTTTTGCCAACTGATGAAACTTTAAATTAATCAACAATCGATTTATTTGTAGACAAACATTTGGATAACATAATTACCATTCTTCGATATTTAACAGGATTATACTTCCCCAAATATTTATTTTAGGATATTTTATGAAACTCCAGCTGAAAGTACTCTCCCTGCTTCTGGCAACGCTGCAGTCTCTTCTGCGGCCCAGTACACACCGCCCACCCTGCTCGTGAATCGTGGTTCCGCGCAACGCCCTCCTGGAGGAAATACTGCCCTCTAAGACTGTCGGGGAGGTGAGATTGACGAGGCCAGGCACAGGGAGATCCGGGTTCGTAACCTACTCCTGAACGAACTGCGGAGTTGTGTCAGCCTTGGGTTGGAAAGCGGTATGGCCGGATGGAGCAAACGCAGGACTTCACTTTCGCATAAGTTTCATTCCCCCACTTCACACGCTCATATGTTTTTAAGTTAAATAATGTTGTATTGAAAAAAGGTCTTAAAAAGAAAGAACATAAAGTAGGATATGAATCGTTTGTGTTCGTTCAATGCGGTTTATCATTTTCGTATTTAGATGGGGGAAGATGGTTTTGAAGCACCAAATTGTTGGTACGATTGTCCATACATGAGAATATTAGAATGCCCTTGCACTCTGTGCGTCTAAAACGCTCTTTCCTTGATACTTGTGCGTATAGCGTAATTTTAAGCTGAATTTAAGAAAATAGGAAAGTGTTTATCACCCTTATTTTAATAATAGTAGTGCGCATGAGGAAAGAAAGTGACGGTTGCGAAGTTATTCGAGGGATTTGGTGCAAATAAGGAGTCTACGGTCGTGAGTGTGCTCGATCGTTGCAACCCCCGCACCCTTAGGTCAAATGAAAAAAATTGCTCGTTTCTTTTTCGTAGAATAATGCGCTGCAGTAGAGGCAATTATTTGTTTGCGTTTTATTTCAATTAACGATTACTTATAATCCTCGAAGGTAAATGGTTTACATGTTCTTTTTTAAACTTTTTCAAATTTTAATTACCTTCAAGAAAAATTCTTTCTGTTTACTATTGGGTAAAAGCTAAACAAAATGTGCATTACAAAATGATAACATCTTCATCCAAAATTCAAAAATTAGTACATATCGATGTTTTTTTAAAATATATCTTTATTACTGAACGAAGTATACATAGTTCAGTATTATTTATACTACATCATAATGTATTTTTTTTATACTTATATTTAACTTAAATGCTAATCTTACACTAAATCTAACTACACATGAATAGAAACGCACAGGCACCTTGTGATTAATTGACTTCTGAAAATATGCTGAGAATGAATCTAATGGATATCTAGTTTTTATCTGTTGGGAGCTGTAGGTGTGGCTAGGCCGTAGTGGATGGCACTTGGTTATGTGTTTTATTTTGGAGAAGAAATTGTTAGATAGGAGCCGATATGGTAAAAGTATAGGAGGTAAATTAAATTTCGTATGCGCAAAAAAGTGAATGTGTGTGAGATGAACCAGGGTGCATGAGTGGCAAAGTCTGAGGAAATATTTTGGATGATCTGTAATTATTTAATATTGTTATGAGGCCATTGAGCCAGATGGCATGCATAACAGCATTAGGGGTCAAATTATTGATGTATATGATTGGGTGATGCATTGGTTAATGAGAGCCTTACTATTGCATTAAGAGTGGCTTTAGGTGAATTAATTTTATTTTGGCTTGCTGTTGCTTTTACTTTTTATTGAATTTTTCCAATTTAGTCTGGTAATTCAAGATTCAGCCAGGTATTTAACAGTTCAATTGTGTGAGATCCACTGGAATGGGTTATTGTTATTCCGGAGTGGATGTTGCGGTTGAAAATGTTCTTAATGAGAAGTATTTTGGCGCATTGATTTTGTAGGATTAGTTTGATTTTCCACTTTGACAGACCATATCATCAATTTATTTAAATGTGTTTGGAATTTGTTATAGATTTTGATTAGTTGAATGATTAGACATGAAAATTCGGGTTGTCTCGCGAATGGGGCGATGTGCGTGTGTGATGTTGATGGAATGTCGGCTGGTTAGATGTGAAAAGCGTTGGGGACATGAGTACCTTGAGGTAATCCAGCCTATAATTCTGCTGGGATTGGATGGTGATTATTAAACGTGACTGAAAATGTTCTATCTTGGAGAAAGCTAATTAATCGTATTAATTAAATAGTTAGGACGTACCTATTTCTTTAAGTTTTGAATATTAATTCCAGGATACCACACTTTGTCCAAAAAGCTTCGAAATGTCTAAAAAGGTAACTATTGTTATGCTCTTTTTTTAAAATGCCGATGTGGTATGTGCTCCGTGTATTCTAATAATTGATGAGAAGTTGAAACTTTTATTAGTGAGCAAATTGGTGCAATGGGATTGTTTGCAGTTTTTATCTGATGGAATTTTAGTCTTTTAAGGATTCGTTTTCTAGATTGTTTGATAAATAAAAGTTGGAGAAGGCTAATGGGTCTGTAGTTTTCAGTTTCTGGATAGATTTTTGAATGGCTTGGGGCATGGGTATTACATTTGAATTTTTCCAAATAATGGGGAAGTAAAACCAGTATCAATACTTGAATTGTAAAATTGGTGATATATGCTATTTGGGTTTAGGTAAGTTTCCGAGTCGACAAATCGATTGATTCGTAAACCTTCTACTATAGAGATTATCCAATTGGTACCACAAGATAAAATATCAGCCAATTGATATCAGAGTGTTGTCAAAATTCATTGTTCTCAAGGTAATAAACTGAAAAATGTTTGAATCTGCGAGAAAGAAACCACAAATGTGGTCCTACAATGCTGCGTAAACAACACGTCGACTCTGGATGAGCGGCCAGAGGATTCGACGGAAAATGTATGTAGTATCATAAAGTTGCATGAGGATTAGGATTCTCAAAATTTCTGGAAGATTTATGAATCCAATGTTTTTTTGTATCTTAGATTCAAATCCTAATAATAACATGTTGTTGCACTGTTGTAATAAATTGTAACAAAAGTTACGTTGTCCTAAAGATAAAATATCCATTTATACTTTGAAAAAATCTCAGTCAGATACTTCTGGTAGCCTTAGCAAACTCCACCGAGAAAACTTCCCCTTAACTGAGTATCAACTATTCCTTCCGCGAAAAGAGCCGAATCAGATTTTGGATTATCGTTCTTTTGACAGTCTGCGAGGGGTAGTGTAAGAGGCAGTTTAAAATAGTCATATTTAAACGACTATCCCAAGAAAGTGAATTTGTCAGCACGTCATTATTCTCATTTCTGTGCATGTGTCTTAGTTGGGGCTGGGTCTTAGCATCAAAGGCTCCAAGAACATGCCTGAAGGCTGCTGGTGATCATCGATTGTAAAAGGGCAGAACACAAAGGCATGTACTGTTAATGTGTATGCCACAAAGTGTTACTGAATTCATTCAAATAAACAGGATGAACATAGGAATTGGGAATTCAAATGTTTTTTTCCTTTTAAAGCTTCAGAACAAGTTAAGCAGTAGCACTTTTTACGAAGAAGTTAACTGCTTTTCTTTTTGCATTCTAATTATCTGTTGCGTACTAAATGTTTTCAAGGACCTCCCATCATCTGTTGCAAATATAACGATAACTCAGAAAACTTTCTATGTGTCAGATACCGAGAGACCACCAAACTGAAATATATAAAATTATTACTACCAATAAAAAAATCACTGAATTACTATTTTTTTTGTTTAGAATTATAACCAAAATACTCTTCTGCAGAATTTAAAAAGTTGCATGTAAGATCTATTCAGAAAATTGTCATTTCACTCATTTTGAAACCTATGTAATGGTGGTGTGCAAGAAAGTCCCATACGATACTGCCCATCTAGAAATAGTTAAAGATAAAACCACTCCACCCCAACCAATCCGGCTGTTGGGGAAGTGTGATCGCAAATCAAGCTAGCAGCTCAAAGAGTGACTGTGATTGGGTGGTTTTTTGGAACAATTGAAAGCACTAATTGCTGCTGCTAATTTATGGCGCCTGCTGAAAATGGAATTCCTTGACAGGCTGCTCTGATCAGTGGGTTTCATGGTTCCATTGATCACTTCTAAACGAAAGCCGGACCACCATCTAGGAGTACGCCTCGGACCCTCGCGTGAGGGGGGGTGTTTTTTTTTTTTGGGCGGGGGGGGGGGCGGGGGCGTCCTTTTCTTCTCACTCTTTTACAATTATTATTTTCTCTAAATGAACACTAGGCGTTCTGTGTGGGATATGTTGCCGACCAACCCATTCATGATTCTGACCGGCATATTGCCTGTGCGGGAGCGCTTAGAAAAATAAAGAGGTCACTCCTTATTGCTGAGCGGCAAGCTTTGTTATACACCTATATATACCTTCACTATATACTAATTTTGAACATAATTTTGAGCATAAAATCTGTCGGAATACTAAGCAGCTCCGGTCATGGGTGACGGTCATGTTTTGTTAGATACCCAGAAGAACTACATAAACAATGACGCAGCTACACCATGAAGCTAAGAAACAGGATTCAAATCACCCACAGTCATATCAGAACAGCACTTTTCTGCTGATCCAGTTTGGTCGATTTGCTCACACTCTATATGAACACGTTTCGGTTGAAGCATGCCGCGGGTCTTACAATGAAACGTGTTCTTCTGCAGAGATTGCAGTATCAATGTGTTTAAAGAAAGCCGCGGTCGTCTGATTAACAAATTGTTAAAAACCGGACTTAAAATAGAATTTTGATTTACGAGCACGTTATAAACGACTTTTTTATAATGTTGCGAGAACATTAACAAAAAGGGCGTTTTACGCCAACAAATATAATGTATTAGCATTTTTTCGGCACGAGTGAATGGCGCCATCACAGCATTTCAGCCAATCGCAAACGCAGAGAATCGACGGCCTAGCGGTAAAACGCAACGAAAAAATAGTTGTATGCAATTTCGTTTATAATGTTGCTTTATTGCATTCGGTGACAAATTTGAGAACTAGCCCCTAACATTTGCTCGTATTCAATAACATATACTCAAGCAACACAGCCTAAACCATTATAAAGTAATTGTGATAA